>JAQGBV010001354.1:0-16221 GCA_034698685.1 Isotomurus pseudopalustris
CCGAGAATTGCGAGGTGATTGAAAGTAGAAGAGCCGACGATTGTACCTACACCCATGTCACCTTTCATAACGAAGATCCCGAGGATGTTGGTGAAGAGTTCGGGAGTCGAGGTCACCCAGCCAAGGAGCGTTGCGCCAGCAATATCACTTTTCAGATGCAGACCTGGTGGATTAATGGAAAGTTGGGGCAGTGTGAGACTCGCAATCCATCTTTATCAGAGGCTGGTGATGACCTTTGATGCTGTATAAGTTGCAGTGACCTTGTGTAAGTTGCTGGACGGAGGGAAAAAAGTATTTGTCACAGACTATTGCAAATCCCAAGAAGGAATACAGGGTGGCGAAGAAGTGAAGGACCACTGCTCCAAACTTGATTCTTTCCTCGTCTGTAAAGATATCTGGAGGAAACTCACCCATCATCGCTGTACTGCAGTTGGACAAGTTGGACGGTTCCAATTCATCTTGGTCGTAGATTGGAGTCAAGTCCAAATCTGATGGAACAAACCAATTCATCTTGGAAGTAGAATTCAAAGATTAGAACTGTGAGGATATTACCTGCGTACAGTTGATAGTTCTGTTGGAGGTTATCAGGGGGAAAGAGTAATTCCTTCGATAATTTCATCTCGGAGTTTGGAGTCTTGGAATTGGAGTTGGGTTGGTGCTCTTTGCAGAAGGCGAGTGAATTTTGCAATTGGTGAAAGTAAATCAGTGACAACGTGGAAGTTTATTCGGCAGTAATGATTATAGCTATATACGTCAATAATGGGATTAAGCAGTCATGCAAGATTTAATGGGTGATACGCTTTAGTGCTGAGAGAAATACATTTATTAATGTCACTGCTTCACAGTTGAAGTTGCCACAAGGACACAGTAAATATACTATACTAAACGAAACAATGTTTACAGTTATAAATTATTAAATTATGTAATAGATTATATCACTGCACTGGTCACTTTACATGATTAATTTTGATTTTAGTTGATTTAAGAGTTACTATAATGTGAATACAGATGTGATTGAATTATCCTACACGATCCTTTCACTACGGAGATAATAATATTCATGATACAAGACGAAGGTAAATTCAGTTCTTTGATCAGTTGAAGAAGTTCCTTAGATATTGATCCTCTGGCTCCAATGAGAACTCCTATAACTTTGATGTCGCAATTAATTCCATACTTCAATTTCAGATCCACACACACTGGTTCATAAATATTTATTTTTTCTGTATTACTTACAATTACTGATGTAATAAAACTGTAGGTGTGCTTCCTGGAAGAAAGTGACAATAAACTGATTCCGATATGATTCACATTTTGTGTTCAGGTAATAGTAGAGCTGCAAGCTGAAACATTAGAACTGGTTTTTGCACGTCCTAGGACAATCCCTTTTTTCTTTACGGCTAGAATTTGACCAATGTTTCTGAAAATAAAATGTTACTGGTACTAAAAATATCGAATGTGAAACAGGCTGGGGTATTTTATTGCGATAGTGTGCATCGCTTACTTTTCCATGAAGTCCTGGATCTTGCGAGTAGAGTTTGTAAGTTCATGGCGGAAACACAAGTCAAACATTTTGTAAGAATTTTCTGCAGTGAAGAAGGTGTGAAGTTTTTGATCGCAGACGTCTTTCAGAGAAGAAACTTCGTACTGTAAACACAAGACGAGAATGTTTTTATTTGGAAACTGCAGGAGATATTGTGAGCTGATTGGTAATAATAATAATTGCCTTATCTGCAGCGTAAACTAATTGCATGATGATTCTTCCGCTTTCTTCCAGGACCTCCGAGTCATCATTGCTCAGGCGAAAGTCTCCGGAGTAGATGAACTTTATGAAGTGTCGCACAGCATTGAAACTCATGTCCGTTATTGTTGTGGTGAGATCTTGTGTCTTGTTGAACATGGGATTCTCAAACATTCGCTTGAAGACTGGGCTTCGGGCTGCAACAAAAGACGATGGGATGCGTAAATTAGCTGAAGAAATCGGTGACAATTGACAATATAGATGAGATGTGAAATAAAACGCGTTAAATACCTGCTAAAATACACCTGTGAACTTTTAAAGTGCATTCTGATTCTCCGTCGTTTACTTTGATTGTATAGTCAGAGAAAGGCACGTCTTCCATTGCTTCACTGGAACTGGAACCTAAGTTATTTAAGATAGGAGAAAGCAGGAAATTACCAATATCATTGCTGACTTTAGGAGCGTCTAGTTTGCTTCTGGCTTCTTCGATAAGGTCATAATGCTCTGGTCCCGAAATGATGTTTGAGGTGATCTCCAGCTTGAAGTAAATCGTGATGGACCGCTCCTCCCGTGCATGTGTGGACGTGTTAAGTTCTGGGACATCCCACTCTTTGCGATCTCCGTGTTTCAGTGTAAAAATATTAGAATCTAGGAGTTTTAAAAGATTCGTGATGAGTTATTTGATGTTCATTCAGGAGATTAAAAGAAGGTCTGGTAGTGAATTGGGACTCACCAACGCGGAAAATGTTGCGATCTTGTCTGTCTTTGCCTTGAATGTTGATTGAGGCTTTAAGTCCAAAGGGAACTTCAGATTCGATGTCCTCGTGGTATTGGTCGACATCACGTTTTATTCCCACTCTGAAGAATGTTCCTGCATGAGGCTTCTTCAGGAATACTACCCAGCGATTTCTCACCTCCTGTGAATTTAAAAGGTAACCGAAATAAGCCGATTTATGAGTCAGGAAGAAAAATAGCTCAGGAAGTTGAATTTGGGATGTGCAAATCAGTAAAAGAAAATTGAAAAATTGAGATAAGTAAAATATGAGCTTCCCACTGAATCCCAGACGAGGTAGGGATCTTGATTCATGGTAACTTCGAATTGCGGGTCATATTGGTTATTTGATCCAAAGTAAGCATCTGCAATTGCACAGTGAACGTTGAAGTCTTCAATGTTCCACTGACACGCTAATTTCTGATGCTGAAGTGGCTCCAAATGAACTTCCATTTTGTTACTAGATTGGAATTATGATAGCGTTGAGAGAAGTCTGCTGAAAGATAAGATGATACGATATTTTCAGTTTCACACCAACACCAAATGTTTCTCTTTAAATTTTGAAGAGTAACTATCAAGTTGTGGAACTGCTTGAAGATATTATTATGCTTGAAGTGTCAAGTGTGCACTAGGGTAGACGTACTAAAAGTAAAAATAGTAAAAATGTAAAAGTAAATTTAGTAAAAATGCCCTTGTTGACCGCAGGTAGGACTTGCAAGAATAAGAAAGGGTCACTCGATCAGAAGTAGCTTACGTGTGTACGTGAGTATTCTAATTCCTATAAAAGGCGAAAGGAGGAGGCGTGGCTTTCTATTTCCGTAATAAGTATGATTGCTTTCTTCTTGGAAGTTTTATTTGGAACACATAGCGTTCGTTCGACCTTGTACAATAATATTATGCCAAATTCCAATGTACTGGGAAGCGGAGGATTAAAGAATATTTTCTGGCATATTAAAGCACATATCATAAAAGGTACATTTATTTCCAAAATCTAGTAATAACTGTTTAGTTCACTGGGTATGCAGATTAAAAAGTCAACCATCGATGAGAATACAAATAGATCGATAAGCAAACGATTAGTCCGTAAACGAATACCAAGTAAATGATAGATAAGTAAAGCAGTACTGGGACCAAGAAGTCAGTCACAAGTGCACATGATGATTCAGTTAGCAAGCTAATACTACTCGTACATATGAGACGAATAATCAGACATGCGTTGAATCTTTCCAACTAATAATCGGATATCAAACTAATTAGAAGTATTTTCTCGATTTAAGTGAATTTTCCGTTACCCAAATCTCAATCTGCAGAATTGATGCACAGATCCTAATCGAAAATTCCGAGCTTCGATATTGGAATTTAGATTTCACTAATTTATTTGAGCTATCATAGATTATTATCATATTAGATTGATATTTGAACTCAACATTATTCTTTTTTATAGTGTTGCCTGGAATTTATATTATGGACTTATTTCTATTGTCCATCAGTCCAGTCCATCATCCATAGTTGACAGAGTTAAAATCGTCGTGTCGTCTGTATTCTGTACTCAGATAGTCTTTAAAGATAAATATGTTTAGGAGTATTGCATAGATTGATAGATTGATTATCATAATTCTACGATGAAAGCTTTCCAGGAATTAAAACATTTTTATTTCGGTTAATTAATTATTATAAAATTAGGTCAAAAATTCTAAATTCGATCGAGTGTAAGAATGCATGTTTATTACTGGGACTTGTTATCATCCAAATTCGTCATTTGAGACACACTAAAGCACACAGCACTTCTTCCATAATCACATTTCTTATCGACTATGCCCAGTTTGTAGTACATGATTGATACTATCATAGCAAACGTAACAGTTTGCAGCACAACAAAAACCCACAAATAAGTATAATTTCTAATACAAGAATCATCCCTAACAGTAAAGGAAGGTTCCTGGTTTGTAAAATACGCTACTCCATTTGCAGAATCATTATCATCCTTCGTCCCAGCTTCTTGCAGCGACAAATCAATAAGGTCAATGATTTCTTCGGCAATCAAACTTGAATTAACGATATCATTAGGACGAGCTAATACTACGGTGTCTTTAATTACACTAGAGTTAACCATATGCTGAGGAATGATATGAGACAGAATTAAATTAAAGCCACAAGGAGATCGGGAATGGAACTTTTCAGCGTGATACATAATGTGACAACTGCAAGGAAGCGTGATTTCCACAGCTCCGTATTCCTGTGGACTAATTAATTCATCAGGTTTCCCTTCGCACTTGATAAGCATTGTGGTAATCCTATCTAAAGTGATGATGAATTTGGACGAAGATACTCGCTTGATTATAGGGAGTATAAGTTTCTTGTAAGATGGGGAAAGCTTTTGGCACTGAAGGGAACATTCTCGCCTAACTCCTTCAGAGGAAGAATTCAACATCTCATAGACACATTTATTAACAAGAGGTCTTTGAGAAAGGTCTGGAATAGGACACAGATCTCTGTCGTTGGGAGGACACTCCGTTTTGAGAAGAGCTTTGGAATTCCTGTCGTACAAAAAGTGTTCTGTTTCTGTGTTCCAACTCATTTGTTCGTGGGATTTGATTCGACACAGTTGATCTTTGTAGAGAAAGCTCGGATAGGTGAATTTGAGTAGACTGAAGTTGACATCTGCTTTTACGACAGGAAGGAGGATTTGGACGGTGAGACTTGAAGTTCCAAAGATGCAGTCTGCAATGGGCATCTTATACAGCTTAGCGATATTTGATGTGGTGAGAGTGTACTTTAATGGAGTGAGTTTCGCTTTGACTTCTTGAAGTGCTTTCTCGAGTCGTGTTGCCTTTAAGAAAGACTGGGGGATTACTTGGGTTTGACAGCTAAGCACAGCCTCTCTAAATCTAGTTAGCTCCGTGAAAGTATTAGTTAGGATGAGATTTTGGATGGTCAAGAGATTATTGATCATCTCCCCAGGGTCCGGATTGGAAGAGTTCAGGAAAAAATACGTTGCAAAGTTGTCTTTCATGCTGTCGAATATACTTGATATGTCATTGTTATAGTCTTGAATTTGTTCTTCAAAATAACTTGGAAGTGAGTTGCATTGCTTTTCTATAAGAGCTTTGTATTCTGTGAGCCCAATATCTCGGTTGTTAATTCCTTTCCAACTTCTTGAGATGATTTGTTCACAATCTTCAAAGCGAATTGAAGAGTAGGAAAATCTCTGGAAATCTTGGCGAGTAAGTGTACGAGCTGTAGGGTGAATATCCGTGTGGTTTACTTTGTACTGCTTGATGAAGTCATTCAGGTAAAAGAATAGTGGGCAAGTGAAGAGCCAGTCTCCAGTAGAAGTACTTGCAGACCTCGCATCTGTTCTGCAGAAGAGTCGAGGAAGGAGCTTGAATTTTGCGAAGCCGATAGGTAAATTGTTCCATAGTTCTGATCGTAAACGAAATTCGAATACTAATGGGACGACTTTTTCATAAGACGTTATCTGTACTTGGGGATCTTCCCAGTATAATCCGGGAACAACTCTACCACGGATGGTAGTAGGATCTTCTAATACGGCATCGGATCCCGGATGGGTTAAGATCACCACAACTGCGGAAATTGTGATGATGCACGGCAAACCTGAAGTTAATTAATATGGATTAAGTTATAATGACATAGCAAAAATAATATTTGATTAAACTACAACTTACGTGTCATTTTAATCCCTTGATATTTGACACGTCAAGTTTATCCGTAAAGGTTGGAGCTAGTTTTGTGAAATAAGAAGCAAGATCTTAACTTTTAGTTGACTACACGAGTGTCATAGCCAGTCTGAAGTCTCATGTGGATTCCTATTGTCACAGACACATTTTATCAGGTTTCTGTATCATGTTGCTTCACTCATAGTTCATATACCCAAAGACGCAATTTCAGTTATATCAAAAAGCTAAGTTCAACCTTTATCTGCAGACATTGCAATTCATGATGTTTCCGTTGAGTATGGGGCTGTCTAACATTCATCATGGAGGCTGCGGATCTCTGGCTTGACTTCTTCATTGCTAGCGTCTCACTCAGAACTGTGTGAACAAGACAGAGCCAAAGAAGAGAGATCCGAGCAAAAAATATTTAATCTTAATCGCAAAGTATTGTAGTAGCATGACATTTAGAAGGGTGAAGGAGTTTTGATTTTAAGTCCAATGGAATGAATACTTGATTGAGTTATCTTACAAGGGGGAACCCAGATTATTAAATGCTTCCTGTTTATTTAACAACTACGAGTAAGAGATGTGCACTTTTTCCGGCGGTAGGAAGAGAAGATTCTTTTCCAGTTATAATAAAATTATTCGAAAAGACACATAGATTAGTTTCACTTTTTCAACGAAGTGAAACAACTTTATTCAAAAGTAACGCTTATAAATAAATAGACTTTAAGGAGTCTATTATTATACACACATAAGATTGACAAATGTTAGAATTTGAAGTATTTCCTAAGTAAGTAACAAACAAACTATATGATGAAGTTCTTGAAACGAAGTATTTCTGACTGGTGAAAATACATTTTTCTAACTCATGCGAACGATGCAGGGTAGAAGGCGATTGCGGAAAACTACAGCTATTAATTTTATAATGTTAATATCACGATGATTCACATTTCACCAGTCCTAGAAATATTTGGTTTCAAGATGAGGGTATGTAAAAGATAAAGTCTTAACATAGACATTGTGTCCGTCACAAGAACAATACATTTAAACAAATGAGTTGACGACTTCAACAAGAACTCTCAAACGGACTATACTCCTTAATATTAATGCGTCGACATGTAATCAGTAATCAGTACATATTCAATAATGACGAACTCAAGAAGATCTGTGATTATATCATAATTTCATGTCTGAGTTCATATTAATTCAACAGTGTGATCACATGCTAACATACAATTATGTTGTATCCATTATTTAGCATAACTGTGAGTAGAGTTTGATCATTTTTATCTTCGAAGTCGACTTCGTGCACTGCTTCTTGGAGTTGACGTCTTGCTTCCTAGACTGAACATAGCGCCGCCAGCGGCAGGACTTGCCGGAGCATTGAATGGGGATGTAACTTGTTGACCGAAATTGAACCCACCTAGTTAAAAATAAGTCAAACGAATTATAATCAAACAGGATGATAATGCTGAGCTTGAATTCGAACTTTTCGAACGTCACTGTACCTCCAGAGCCTTGGGTAGAAGAAGGAGTTTGCCCAAATTGGAACAAACCACCAGCATTAGGAGCTGTTTCGACTTTATTATTTTGAGGAGCCATACTCCCGAATGGAGTAGATGTGTTAGTAGAAGAGCCAAAGCTGAATCCTTTGGTAGCTTCAGGAGCAGTACTGGTCGGTTGAGAAAAGGCCGGTGCAGCTGCAGGTGCAGGGAAAGCAGGTGCTTGGGGGTTGAAGCTAAATCCTCCAGAAACTCCTGCGTTTAAAAAATAAAATAAAAACAATTCATGAACATCCTCCATTGAAACTAAACAGAATTAAGCCCGATAATACTAGTAGACTGATACTTAGAATGATGTTTTTTGAACGAACTATACCTCCTGAACTTTGCATAGTAGAAGAATTTTGTCCAAATTGAAACATCCCTGCAGCGCTAGGGGCTTGTTCAACCTTATTGATTGGAGAAGCCATACCACCAAACGGGTTGGCTGCAGCAGGTGCATTAGACGAGCCAAAGCTGAATCCTTTAGACGCTTCAGAGCCAGTACTTGCCGCCGGTTGAGGAAAGGCAGGTGCTGATACAGGGAAACTAGATGTTTGCGATGTGAAACTAAATCCTCCTGCGTTTAAAAAATCATGAAGCGGTTACGTTCACTGAACTGCTGTTAAAACACAACGATAAGACTGAACTTAAGATTGATATTTGAATGGACTATACCTCCTGTACTTTGGGTAGTAGACGACGGTTGTGAGAACTGGAATATCCCTCCAGTGCTAGGAGCAGTTTCAACTTTATTATTTTGCGAAGTCATACTCCCGAACTGAACAATAGGTGCAGATGCACCTGTCGAGCCAAAGCTGAACGGCTTAGGAGCTTCAGAGCCAGTAGTTGTCGGCTGAGAATAAGCAGGTGCTGGTGTAGAAAATGTTGGCGCTTGTGGTGCAACTCCTGAATTAAGAATCATTAAAATTATTAATTGTACAACGTTCATTATACAGTCAACAGTAAAACACAACAATGTGGAATTGATCTTTCTGAATGAGCTATTTTACCTCCTGAACTTTGGCTTGTAGATGAATTTTGTCCAAACTGAAAGAACCCTCCAGGGCTAGGAGCTGTTTCAACTTTACTAACTGGAGCAACCATGCTCACAAGCGGAGCAGGTGTTGCAATTGTAGTAGACGAGCCAAAGCTGAATGGCTTTGGAGCTTCAGAGCCAGTACTTGTCGGTGCAGAAAAGGCAGGAGCAGCAAACGTTGTTGCTGCTTGCGGCGTTACTCCTGTGTTTAATTATTAATTTGTCATCTTTCCCGAAAATTCATATAAATCAAAGATGGAAATAGATTTAGAATTCGTTTAAATGAACTATTACCTTCTGATTTTGGGGTGCTAGAAGGTTGTCCAAACTGGAAGAACCCTCCAATGCTGCTAGGAGCTGCTTCAACTTTACTAACTGGAGCAGCCAAGCTCACAACTGGAGCAACTGCAGCAGGCACAGTAGACGAGCCAAAGCTGAATGGCTTGGGAGCTTCAGAACCAGCACTTGACGGCTGAGAAAACGCAGGTGCTGGTGCCTTGAAAGTTGTTGCTTGCTGTGTTGCTCCTGCGTTTCAAAACAATCAAATGCTTCCACATTACATCTTTCATTACAAAGCTAATATGATTGTGAATCAAACTGCATTTTTCAAAATTATGCCTCTTGAACCTTGGGGAGTAGAAGAATTTTGTCCAAACTGAAAGAACCCTGCAATGCTAGGAGCTGTTGTTTCAACTTTACTAACTGGAGCAGCCATGCTCACAAGCGGAGCAGGTGCTGCAGACGGAGAGGACGACCCAAAGCTGAATGGTTTTGGAGCTTCAGAACCAGAAGTAGTAGTTGGTTGTGAAAAGGCCGGTACTGGTGTAGTGGACGTTGTTGTTTGGGGAGTGAAATTAAATCCGGCTGATCCTAATGCTTCCTCTGAGCTATTTTCTAATTTTACAGGTTTGTATTCGGTGTTTAAGACTTCATTTTCTACCTTGACAGACTTTGGGTCAGTTTTCAAGCCACCATTCTCGACCGATTTGTCTAAAATAGGTACAGTAAGTTCAATATTTAGTATAAAAATAGTAAATCAAAAAACAATACAACTCAATAAAGCAAGCAAAATCTTATTATACCTGCACTCGATGAAGCAACTGGTCCACTTCCGAAAGTAAATGAAGGGGCTGGAGGTCCATCTACTTTGTCTTCCGACGCTGACACAAATTTAACGCTTGCTGATGATGATGCACTAGATGCAGTAGATACAGTCGGAGCAGTTGAATTAAACGAGAATGGCTTAGTAACTTCTGAACCACTAGTCGAGCTTAGGAAATTTGACACAGTACTTGTCGTTGTCTTAGTGGAAGAAGCCGATCCGAACATTGAAGATGCTTGAGAACTATTTTCTACCTTCGACGTTGTTAGCTCAACCTTAGGTGTATCATTCGTAAGCAGTGACTTGTCTAATAAGTATATACAACAAACAAAACTTTCATAATTTTGTTCAATTTGATACATTACTGGAAAGGAGTTAAGGGACCTACCTGATTCTGTAATCCCGAGGGCACGTCTGAATCTTTCCATCCTCCGTGCTTGATCATAAATGTAATTTTCCTTTGTCATTACCGTATTCGTCTCAGTTACTTTCCTGGAAACGAGGCATTGAAACAAACATTTTGAATTCAAATTTAGCATCAGCTTTAAGACGTTTTAAGCTTATAAATTTTACCTAATGAATCTTGACGGACCAGGATCAAGAGATGAGTCAGTTGAAACGCCTTTATCACAAAATGATTTCGTAAAACTCGTGTCTAGAGACTTGCTGGTATCTTGGAACGTTACCTTCTTCTTCAAACTCGTAGGGGGAGATGTCAAACTGCTCGAGTTGTGCGACTTGAAAGGCGAATGTTCTGAAGGTCTCGTGTTAACACCACCAGCAGACTCCATGTAGCATTCGTTACAATGACAGAACTTGCCAGTTTTTGATTTAGGATCTTCTAGGCAGTCTTCGTCAAACTCAATGACTCCGATTCCATTATCACTTCTCCGTTTCCTGTATTGCTGACCCATTGCAGAACTGGAAGATGCTACAGGTGATTGAGATGATGTCATGATTTTCGTTCGTTTTGGCACTGGAGAAGGAATAGAATCCGGCAAAAATCTCTTCTCTGTTTGATTCATTTGTTCTAGTATTGACTTCGAAGTCAATGGTTCAGTACCAGACGCTCCAAGATCTGTATACTGATCGAAAGCTAAGGGTCTGTTGAGGTCTTGTTCGCTGATAAACTTGACCCTTTTCGAATGTTTGTTCGCGACATCATCGGAAGTCAATGCGACAGGCATTGGTTGCCTGAAAGTCTGTGTGTCATTATATTTTGCTGTATCTCTAGTTCTGCAAAAACGGAAATAGAAAACCCGATCAAAAATCAAATTAATAGTAATTAATTCATTTTAATAATTGTTAATTTTTATTGTTCACTCGTACCTCTTGCGACTGGCCAAGGCTTCAATTACACTTTCATTCACAGGACTGGTCGAAAGTTGGTAGCCAGTTCTAGAATTTCCCGTAATTCCACCTTCATTCCGTTTTACTGAGTTTGGCCACAACTTACTAAATCTTCTAGACAAGGCAACCTGAGGAACACCTCCTAAACCTTGAACAGTAGGTTCATTATAAGATAGTGAGACTGGAGACACTTTGGAAGGTGAGTTTGACGGAGATGGAGTAAGCGGAACAACAGGTGGAGCAGAACCATTAAGATCGACTGGAGCCACTTTAACAAACACTGTGTGATTCGAGTCTTGTCTTTGCAGCTTCGTATACCTACCATACGAGTACAGCGATCGACCTTTTGGAGAAGGGAAAGACAGTAACGAAGAAGCTGGTCTTCTCGGCACAGTTGGGATAGGCAATTGTCCTATCTTCAGGTGTCCGTTCGGAGATCTACTAAACGGTGACTTTCCACCAGTACTTTTGAATTCATTGAATGAATTTCGTGTTCCACCATTAGCATGGTGGACAATTCTGGTAACAAATCCAGGGCTGCTCACATTGGACCATATTCTGTACATCAGAACATAAAAAATTAAATTATAGCACATCCATTAAAAATCATAAAGTTTATACCTTGGATCCAATGGCTCTTTGGAATGCCCTCTGCCATTGACTCCTTCTCCACCAACTGACCCCGACACAGAAGAACTGGTCGTGTCAACTGAATCCTCATCATCCCTCTCATAATCTCTTCTAGCATCGTCAACATCTTGAGTTAAACTGTAATTCATTCTTCCGTAACTCGTGTTTCCAAACATTCCCCTTCCATCCCTATAAGCTCTGGCCTGTCCTTGCTCTTCCACATCGTTAACAGTGTCACCACTTCTCCGTATCGAAATGGACCGTTCCACAGGTTTCGGACTGGGCCGTCCTTCCGTGAGTTTCCCAAACAGCCACATCTTTAGCGACTTCAAATACGTAGCCACTACACAACACCCCAATCAATGAGTCAAAGTCAGTGTTCTAATTAAATCTACAACCAATTCAAATGCGTCGACAAATATATCATGAATATGGTCACGTTCACTGAAGTAATCCGCTTACTAAAGTTTTAAGCTGTACTTCCTCAAGTCCACACAAAATCTATTACGACACTCTCTACACTGTGCACTGACACTTACTCTAATAATCCGACGTGATTCTGCTTTTGAATATACATACTGTACACTGTATACTAAACAGAATTATTGTTTTGAATTATTACTTGGAAACTTGGAACTGGAGCACTTGACAAGTTCGATTCGACCCTCAAAGTCAGCAAAGCGGAATGCGGAAGTTAAAACTTTACATCTCGAGACCAGAAGTTTCGAAATTTATGCTTCGCTGTCCGTGTTTAATTGCCAGTGCTCGCGTAGTCGCTGGTGTGCTGAGTGCTGCTGTTCGTTGTATTTGCTTCGCGCGGTGAGTGTGGGATGAATAAATTGTGGCTGAGTGAGTGGAGGGCGACTGTTTGAATTTAACCGCGAATTCGGCTCTCGTGTGTGTCTCCGCTTTCCCCATAGGAACTTCACACGTGTCATTGATTCAAGTTGTCAACATTGACAATTGCCGACAATAAGTAAACACATCAAACTCAAACTAACGTCGACCACCACGTCAACCAAGATGACGTCACTGGAAGAAATTGAGAAAGATCGTAAGTATTTTAAATTTAAATGCTATCAGACTATGAATTCAGTGACTATTGACTAACTCCTATTACTGTCTTTTGCTTCTAGCGTTTTTAAAACCGTTCACCCAAGCTACATTTGACGTGAGCAATCATGTAACTTCTCTATTATCAACGACTTCGTCAGCCCTGACACAGCTGTCGACATGTATTGCATCTGTGGATCAGCAGATTCACGCGAATGTTAGTTCTCATCATGGCGACCTACTGGCTCAGACGTCAAATGTGGAGCTTATGGAAAGTGTCGTGCAGAACTGCAATAAGCGAGCGAACACGTCGTTGAGGGCGGTTTCAGTGGTGAGAGACAAATTGAATGAACAATACCAAGAATGTGCTCGTCAAGTGGAGTACATGGAGAATTTGTACGTGGCGAACCAAGCGGTGAGGAGGATCAAAGCCGTTATCGAAATCGATAAGCGGGTTGGAGTGGAGAAAAATACCGCTGATGTTGCTACTTGCGTAGCTCAAATAGGTTAGGCATTTTTAATGTATTGAAGAATGGTATTGAATACCGTGAGACTTTGTTCTTATGGAGTCTTGACTTCGTGTTTCAGAATATTTGTGCCGGTTGTCCCCAAAGATGGACCTTTTGAATTTGTATTATGAGAAGGCATCGTCTTTGAGGCAGAATATTGAGAAGCAGACAGAGAATATGTTGAATCAAGGATTGATTGCTGGGTCGGCGAGCCAAGTGACTAGTTCACTTCAAGTATTTGCTAACTTGGATGTTTTGGAATCGAAGGTTATTAAGATATTCTCGGATCTGGAGAAATATATAGAGAAAGATGTTAAAACTGCTTTGGAAGTAAAACTAGAAACTCCTACTACACGAGGTTAGATAAGTTATTGTGGTAATTTTTACTGGTTTGTATATGGAATGATAGCAATATGCAATCTTTCATCAGGTGCCGCAGGACCAGGCAGAGCTGTCCTTCCGTCTACTTCAAAAGCAATAGGACAAATCTGGAGCAATTTGGATGGGCTGATCATAAAAGTTGTTGCACAAACGGCGAAAGTAAAATTGCTGTGGAAGCTTGTAACGACTGGCAAAGACTCTTCGTCTAATCTACTTTTCGTTGAGTTCATCGATAGTGGAGATATTACGTGGACTAAGTTTTGGAACAACTTCATGGACATTCTAATCAGAAGTTTTTCCTCTGTTAAACTTGAGTTTGTGAAAGCAGCTTTTGAAAACGAGTTCCCAAGATTATTAGAAATCTTCGGATCGTTAGGGGCAAAAATCGAAGAGGGTTACCCTAACCTTTCGTAAGTAAAAAATCACTAAAATAAAATGCTTGAATATGTATGTTTGTAGCAAGTAATTTATTTTGTGTGTACCCTTGTTTTTCAGTGTACAATCTGGTCTAAGAGGAGTCCTGTCGAATTACGAAAAGGCATACCTGTCAAAATCTCTAGCCCGGCTATTCGACTCAGTTAATCAAAATTTCTCTGCTATTCCGTCAAATGCGGGTA
The DNA here is from genome assembly GCA_034698685.1 of Isotomurus pseudopalustris. Classification (NCBI taxonomy): domain Eukaryota; kingdom Metazoa; phylum Arthropoda; class Collembola; order Entomobryomorpha; family Isotomidae; genus Isotomurus; species Isotomurus pseudopalustris. The sequence continues at coordinate 14,413 of JAQGBV010001354.1, forward strand.
TCGATGCTGTGGTGAAAGTTATGAAGAATGAATTAGCAGTGAAAGATCCTATTCTCAAGAAACTAGTTTCAAGGAATATTACCAAAACAGTGAAGTTAGTGGGAGTCAAAGCTGAACAGCTAGTGTCCAATGATGGGAACTCAACACAAGTCATAGGTACTGATTCACTAATACTGCTGAACATCTACAAATGCTGAACATATTGAAATACATCACACAGAGAGATTTAATTATTATCGATTTGCAATAATTTGCATATGATTTAATTTAATTATTTATTGTGATAGGCCCAGCAACAGAGTCTCAGATTGCGAATGCACAATTGTTGAATGTCTTGGACTACTTCCGATTCGAGCTACCTGAGTCTGCCGAACCTATCGATATTGTGATGCAAAACTGTATCAATCCATTGATACAAGCAGTTGCAGATGCAATTGAGGCGATCGTTCTAACCATGCACAATGAAAATTTCCAAAGGTATTTAATAATATTGTAAAACTGACTCTATAATCTTCAGTCCATCCCATTAGAGTACATGAATTAAAGAAACTACGTTGGCTTAATTTTAGAACTAGTCGTGCCACCGAGTATTCCCTGTACATTGGGGAATTGCAAAGTTTTTTGTCCAGAGTATCCAAAGACTATTTCTCATTGTTACGGTGCTCTGACTTAGTTCAAAAATGGTAAGTGTTCTTAGACTCACAACAATTTTTTGTCAGCAGAATTCAACAATATTAACATTGTGGGAATCATTTTACAGTGGAATCACATTAGCTTCACGAACCATAGAACTGTTTGTTCGTCATGTGTGCCTTTTACAAACTCTTGGACAAGAATCGACCAAATCGCAACTTCTAATTGACCTGAATCACCTCGAGATCGTTTTAACACCAGTATGCCCAATCTTATCCGAATTGGGCCGACCCTACAAACTACTAAAAGGATTTAGAACACTTCTCGGACTAAAAATGGAAGAAATTGCTACTTCCAATCTCGTAGGATCCGTTGTGACTTATAGTCTAACAATCCACTTACTATTTCGATTCAGCAACGGTGAAATGAAGATGCCTCATTTGGTAAGCCCAACAAAGTTAATCACTTAAATATTCCAAAATCCTTCATAAAATTATGACCTGTATTTTTTTCAGAACAATGCATGGTCTATCACAAGATACAGTAAATGGTTAGACGAGCATCCATCTGAAAATGATCGTTTGACGCTGCTCAAAGCAACCCTGGAGTCTTACGTTCTCAGCGTCAAGTACAAAGGACTGCAGGAGTTCACTGCAGTGTATCCTCATATGCTATCGCTTCTCCAAAAAGGAATGCTAGGATGAAATATTATTTCTTAGAATTTTAATTATTTGTTGAGCTAAACTAAGGAATTATTAAAGTTAAAAGTTATCTATGAAAAAACTAACTCGAAATGCGGACTCACTCACTGCGGACAAAGCTCATCTCCTTGCCTGTGCCGCCCCGAAGTCTGGGGCGTGGCTCCAGACGCTCCCTTCTCCTCAACTTGGGACTCTCCTCTCCAATGAGCAGTTTCGGGTTGCCGCAGCCCTCCGTTTGGGTGCTGACGTCTGTGTCCCCCATAGTCCTTGCGGAGCCGAAGTCAACGCCCTCGGTCATCATGGCCTTTCCTGCCGTCGCAGTGCAGGGCGTCTGTCCCGTCATGAGGGCGCAAATGACGTAATTCTTCGCCCACTGCACTCTGCAGGAGTCCCGTCTTTGCGGGAGCCTGCTGGGTGCTCCACGTCGGATGGGAAGCGTCCTGACGGGATGACCTTGGTCCCGTGGAAGCGCGGG
>JAQGBV010001355.1:0-16219 GCA_034698685.1 Isotomurus pseudopalustris
ACGTGCAGCTGCACTGACCAAACGTTTCTGAATTTGTTCGAATATTACACAATGCACAATAGAGAATACAACAAAATAATTTTGATAAGCTCTCATGAATCAATGCAGCAAGCTTTTAACTTTCACTGCAAGGAGAGCTTTAATCGCTTCGTGATCTACGAAATACTAATGTGCAATTTTGACTCCATTTTCTCCGAATGATGAGCAAAGTGGTTTAAAAATATTATTATTGTTAGAATTTACACAATTTCAGCGAGTCTGGAGTTTTTTATTAGTGTGCAACTATAGCCGCACTAAATCTCAAGCCAGCTCCGATGGTACTCTGTATAACAACGTGATTTTTTAGCAAATTAGCCAAGCTACATTAGCCTTGGAGCTGTCGATGCTAACGATGTTATGGATTTTGGGACAATTAGCACATGGCCATCTTATTTTGCTTCGGGGAAAGAACAAGAGTGGCAGGCTAGGAGATTTATAGAGGAGTAATTATGTATTTCCATCCGACTTATTATCCTTGCATTAGTCATGCTTGCACACATTACCTGACTATTCATTCTGCAGTCTTAAATTGTGTATCCGGATTCAGTATAAAAATCAACGGTGAATTTTTTGTGTCAGCATCAATTATAGTCTTTCACGCAGTTTTCAGAGAACAATCGATTCTTGTATCAGCTCATTCCATGGCAAAATTTCATACATTTAAACGAAAAGGATAAGGGTTTAAACTTATGAAATCATCTGAGTGCTGTTTTTTACTTGCATTTAAATTATTAAAGAACAATTACACATTGTGCTTTGATTTCTAAACTCTTGTGCGTACTAGAGAATACATTATCGTTGTCGCACAATTAAGAACGGACACAAAATCCCATTATTCAATTTGACAGAGTTCAGTTTCATACCTTTGACTTATTTCCATTACCCGACACGCTACTTCTCAGCATTTTGCAGTTTGTTTAATCTGAAATCAACTTAAGACGGAGTGCACTTTCTTTTTCTATCACAAGAATCCAAATGCAAAATTTAAATCAGCTCTGATTTCGTAGAAAGCAATATTTTTCCAATTTTTATCTTCTAACATTCAACAATGAAGAGATTTTTTTGAGATTTTTTTGAGACCACTTTTAACTTCGTTCGTGATTTAAGTAGTTAGCTATGTCCATGGATTTTTTGAATATTTACACACCTGCGGTGAAAATGGTGGAATTCACCTACCAGACTAGAGACTCCTTTATTTTTAACTAATCGTAAATGTCCCGTTGTGTCTACTCCTGAAAAGATTATTTTAAAAAGCTTCTTAAATTCTATAAAAATAACTTCAGAATTGACTCCCAAATATGTCCAGCCTTTGTGGCAAATGTTTTAAGTGATAAATCCATCGACCAACTCCATTATTCAGTGAACACTATGTCTCCACTAAACGCCTCATTTCCTTTGACATATTTACGAACCACCCCGTCTGTTTCTTTCAAATAAGCTGAGTGGACACAAACTCCTTTCCCTCAAGCCGCCTTCCAAGAAAAGAACAATTCTCACCTGTTCAGTAATTAAGCCAGCCTTGGGATAACATAAAAAATTCAGGTATTTTGAGTGACACCACACCATTCACAGCTCCTGCCATAAAATACGACTCGTCACATAAAACACTGTCTGGCTTTCTATCATTCTATTCTTAACTTAGGAAAGGTCAAAAGTGTCCGTTTCTTGTTTGATGAATTTCTACTTAAAGACGAGCAATCCAATTCCTTCGGCCTTTCTCCATTCACTGTGACCACTGAAAAGTGTCAAGAGTCAATTAGTATCACAGCTTCTAAGTGCATCGACTCCTTAACCTCCGTTGTAGTGACTGCGTCTCACAACTCCCCATCAAACATGAAATTCCCACAAGGAATCCCCAGTTTTCGTTTTCTACTTGTAATATCCCTCTTCGTCACTTTTGTCGACGCTGGAATTGTCTCAGACTCCCTCAGGTCGAAACTCCGTAAGGAAGAAAAGTGCAACGCTATTCTCGAATTGAAGCCCGTCCTCAAATCCGTTCTCTCCAATCCCGTCCTTCACTTCCTCACGAGAGAAGAAAGAACTTCCAAAATTCTGAATCTCGTTCAGGAAGCCACCGACCTTCTCCAGGCTCCTTTCCTCGCAGCAATCCACAAATTGGGATTCGGTGAGAATGCAGAGGCATTTTGGATAGCAAACAAAATCGTCATCAGAAATGTCGACTTGAAGTTTGTCAACGAATTCTCATCTCATCCTGGCGAATTCGACTTGAGACTCCCAGCGAAGGTCAACTTGGTTGGGACAATTCGGTCGGAGAGTACGGAAACCAGCAACATTACACACACAAATAAAGCTGCTCCCACACCTGGATGGGGAGTGCAGAGAATCGAAGCTGATGTTCTCTGGAGAAGTGGAATTTTGGGACAAGGTGTGCTGGTTGCTGGAATTGACACTGGAGTTCTCCAGGAACATGAAGTGTTTGCGGGTAACCCAGCTAAGGGATGGTTTGATGCGATAAGCAAGAAAAAGAAGCCTTACGATGACAACGGCCATGGAACTCACACGATGGGAACAATTGTAGGACAACTCGGAGTCGGAGTTGCCCCAAAGGCCTCGTGGATTGCGTGCAAAGGATTGGAGGCAAATGGAGGTGGAAGTGAAGAGGATCTCATAGCGTGTGCTCAGTTTGTCGCGAAATTCAAGCCAACACCAAACGTGGTTTCTAATTCTTGGGGAGGTGGACAAGGAGTCACTTTTTTCAACGGAGAAATTAACACGTGGCGAGCAGCTGGAATAGTTCCAATCTTTTCTATTGGAAATTCAGGAAGGGGTGGCTGCGACACTGCTAATTCACCTGGAGATCAAAAGAATTTGATTAGCGTGGGAGCTACGGATATTACTGACAAGATTGCAAGTTTCTCCAGCAGAGGATACGCTAAGGGAATACCAAAAAGAATTAAGCCGGAAGTCTCAGCCCCTGGAGTTGACATTCGGTCTGCGTGGAATGGAGGACCCAAGTCGTATCGTAGCATACAAGGAACCAGCATGGCTGGTAAGTTTTATCGAGTTTTATTCACATTAATTAGTCATAACTACAACATTAAACTAAAAGAACATTCATTGATTTACTTTGTAATTGTTACTTTTACAGCCCCACATGTTGCTGGCTCAGTTGCTCTGATGCTTTGCGGAAATCCGTATTTGAAATTCGAGCAGATTGCGGAGCGATTGGAGGAAACTGCATACAAGCCACAACTGGACGATACCGAACTTAAGTGTGGCGTAGATAATGGAAATGGGCAGAATAATGTTTACGGCTTTGGAAGGATTAATGTGAGAGCAGCGATGTACTATGAGGCGGAGCCTACGCCTTGAGAAACTACGAAATTAATTGCATTTTGAATGAACTCATTTTATGTTCTTGATTAGGTTGTATACCTATTTATTGATGTCATGTAATAGAAAGTATTTTTCATGAAATAAAATTTTGGTTTTTTCCCTTGTTTTCAATTACAATTTCAGTTAGGAAAAACTGTCTATAATTTGAACTTTGCAAGCGTTTTAGTCTCCTATTCATACTCGTTCTCAGAATAGAAGCTACTTTAAATTACCTGCAGCTGCACCGGCCAAAAGTTTCGAAATTTATTCAAATATTACACACTACAGAATACAACAAAATCAGTTTGATAGGCTTTCATGAATCATTGCAGCTAGCTTTTAACTTTCGACGCAAGAAGCATTTTAATCGCTTCTCCTTCTATGAAATATGAGTGTGCAATTTTTTCTCCATTTTCTCCGAAGGATGAGCAAGCAAAGTGGTTTGAAAATAGTATTAGTGTTAAGATTAGGTTTTATGCCTATTTATAGATTTCACGTATTCAAAGTGTTTTTCATGAAATAAAACTTTCGTTTTTGCCCTTGATTACAATTACAATTTAAGTTCACCTGAAGTTATTTGCACTTTTAATTGGGGAAACTTTTACTATCAATTGGCACATCATCATGTCTATTTATTCACACGTATTCTTGGAAGAAAATTTCCTTCAAAATTCATACTGCTACACTGCCTAAATATTTCAGGTGTTCATTCATTCAATGCGAAACCTAAAATACAATCTAATCAGTTTGTTAAGAGACATCCCTGAGCCAAATTTCCAAAATCAATTTCACAAGCACATGAATTGCTATTCTAGGAGTCACCTTATTAAATTTATCATCTAATTTTACTCAAGACTTACTTTACCCTTGCATGAAACTGATCGATTGGATTAAAATAAAATAACGACACGACCGATAAAATCAAGTCCCGAATCAGTAAGAACCATAAAGTCATTCAGACTTGTACTGGTTGTTTAGTGCAGGGTTAGGGGGATGCAAGTTCTACACGTTGGACACACAAATAATCGGTTCCTGATTGATTTTGTTTTTGTGAACAAAAATAAAATTGATACAAACTCCACTCGGCCAAAGATTATCAATTTAAGATCTTTAGTCAAGAGTTGTAAATTGTTTTCGAAACAATATCTCCTTCCTTATAAAATAATAATTGCTATTGACCTTTGTAGTCACTCATTCTCCACACTTCTAGAATTAGCAAAGATGTCGGTGGAGCAATGGCTTAAGGTCTTGGAGGCGATTGACATCCTATGCAACTGCATTCTGTGGACGTATCCATTTGGTTGGAACAAGAAGAGACAACAAATGAATTTTCTCTCTCCAAAAGATGGACACAATTTTTTCTACCGTTCAGCTTATTCAGCCTCAAATCGGCTTATTATTTGCAGAAGTATTCATCATATTCCCTACAATTACGGTTGAAATGTTCAATTACCCGTGACACTACACTGTGAAATTGCTCACTCCATCAACATTTTTTCCAATTCTATGAATTCTTTAAAAAAAATCAAAGAAATTCAAAGTAACTACAATCCTGTTTATTTAGTGCTTAAAATCCTCAGACTTCCTTCCAAGAGATTCAAGCTGCGTCTTTTCTTTCTCCTAACGACCCAGTTTATTCCAGTTGTGGAATTCTTGCGTTCCACATGCTTCACTTTCACAACATTTATCACAGTAATATTTTGAGTCAGAAAGGATTGTGTTCAAGCATTCTCTTGTTTTCTCACCATGCAAAACACAACTCAAAATTTTCGACGTTTTCATTTATTCTACGTTCAATCCCGACTTATTTTTAATCCATGCATGCATGTGGGCTTGGGTGAAATCCTCACCATCTTTGTTGCTGTAAAATTATGGAATATAATCCCTATGCGAATGTACTTGGTAGGTCCAATAGTGTCAATTGACATCCCTCTGCTCTGCTTGCACTTTGCACACATTGTCTTCCCGGATATTTTCAATTTTAAGATTGAACTTTATAAGGGATTATCTCATTAAAAGGGCGTGATTTACATTTTTATTTAATAAAATACAGCATTTGTTGCGACTCAGCAGTTGTTCAATTCCAATTTGGACCCACAAGATATAAGAAGTATAGAGTACCACCAGAACTCCACTGGTGCTTAAATTCTCTCCTCAGATAATATATTCTGTTTACCACCAAGATTGGTTTCCTGAGTAGCAATTAAAGTTAACTCTGACATTCGTTCTTTTTAAAATTTTTAAAGCAACCCTGAGTTCATTAATCTAGACACTTTACAATCAATCACCACCTACTTTGCTTATTGTCAATTTTCATTCGTGTCAACTAAATCTTTGTGTCCATTCTTGTCCTGTACTCTTCTGAGATTTTTATGATGTAATAAAATGTGCCGTAATTTTGTGTACCATCTGTGGTTTCAATTCATTTTCTCTTCACAGCTTTCACTCGAACTCTCCACACAGATCACTCGACTCTCACCAACTCCCTCAACTCACAGCCACTTCATACCAATTTTTGCGAAGATGAATGGAAAATTTGTTAATGTCGTTGCGTACTTATTTACTTACTAAACACTTTGGATTTCCTATGCCTTGTGATAAGGATTATGCAAGCTTCCCTACTTTGGGAACATAATGGATATGAATTCGACCGCAGAAATGAAGATTCTGCGATTGGAAACCTGTGCCTTTTTATTCAAAAGTTGATTTTACACTTAAAAATGTAACGAGAAATTAATTGAATTATTTCCATCTTTAAAATTGCCTTCTACCTTCGCAAAACCATACTTTCGTTTAGCACGGAACTTTAATTTAGATTATTCCGTCTTACACAATTTGTTTAGGATTTTTTTGCCATTTCCACTGCTCTTTTGGCATTTATTCTGCCACTTCCGTAAACATTATTTGGCCACTCTTTTCCATCAGCCGATGTCCCACACTTAAGGCCTTTCTCTGTCAGTTTGACCGTTTTAGCTGTTTAGAATCTTGAGAATTTCCGCAAATTTTATTTCCTAATTTGCAGATTTCACCAGAGCAACTACTCCGGCAACATGTGGGGCTAAATTTTCTCATGTTATTATTATGAGAGGCACATGGTTGGTTGGTTGTATTGTACTTTTCAGTAGGATTTTTTATGTTAGGTAATGTTGGAAATAAATGGTTAGCAAGCAGTAGAACCTTTTCAAACACTTACTCATTATTTTAACCACAAGGGCATATTCACTCAATTTATAACATTCAGGACTTAAGGGAATTTCATTTTTCCTATTTATGTCAGGATCTATTTGACCCTACGTAATGGACCCATTCAATAGGTTTAATAAGAATACCTCATGTGAGAATTGACACAATTTATTTCTGACATAACTCAGGCAAGGTAGCATATATAGTATATTCAGAATTTGAATACAATTTACTGGGATGTTCAACATTAAAGCATGCATTCATATATTTATAAATCTAATATCTTAGTTCGCAGATGCGTCACAAACATTTAAACGTTGCCATGTTTACAAATAGATCAGGTTAAACTTGATTAACCCAGATTAAGATATTGATTGGGGTGCAGACATAACTGCAAAGTAATGCATCCACAACCTGATCAATTTTCCCTACTTTCAAATCGAGCAGAATATCCAACAGGATTAGTATAAATATATTAAACGGCAAACATCATCGTTCTAAAAGGTTTGTTTGACATTTAATATTGATACAATCGCTTCAAAAGACATAAATTGTCTTTAAGTAATCAAAGAAGTTTACGCGAATTTTACTATGGCACAATGTCGTGAAATGAGAAAAGAAAACTAGCGGAATATAATATCTTCCTTCAAATTTCTAGTAGAAAACAACCATGATTTGATGCAGCAACAATTGAGTAAGTTTGTGCTCCGGTACATATTTAATCTAAATAATTTTGTTTGATATTAAAGTCTGGTTTTTGCCGACTTAAGTATCTTTAATGTGATGAGACAGGCTTATAAAAATTTCCTTGCAATATAAAAATTAACTTCTTAATTTGTGCTTGACTATGATAGTTCTAGGATTTATCTGATTGAAGAACCCTTTCTTTTATCCTCGAATTCTTGCGAACAAATATATAATTGACAAACCTCAATTTCAACCCGAAGCTTAAAGATTTAAAGTTTAAATTAGTTCATGTTGTTCCTAAAAGCAATTGTCTTAACTTTCTGCACAATATCGCCAGTTGACCGAGCTCCAAGGCATTAAAACTTGTTGTTAGTAAGTTAGTGTATACTCTTTTGATTTCCATGATTACATTCTGCCAGGATTTTAAAATATTTATGAAATCATCAATGTGCAATTCAGCACTATAAATTGCTTACATAAAATTTTCTTTCTAAGGACTTCTTGCATTTCACTCACTCATATAAAACCTGACGAGAATCAGCCAAGATGTCCCTGGAGCATCGGCTTAAAGCTTTAGAAGCTATCGACAATTTGTACAACCGAATTCTGTGGAAATATCCCTTTGGTTGGAACAGAAAGAGACAAAAAATGTACTTTCTCTCCCCAAAAGATGGACTTAACTTTTACGCCTCCCACTTCAGTTTCCTCTGTGGACTTGCTGCAGTCTGTCTAACACTGTTTGTTTCGATAGTCCAACTCATTCGGCCCCAAATCGCCTTATCCTTTGCAGAAGGATTCATGATCTTCGCCACCATCACAGTTGAAATGTTCATATGCATTACAACATACACATGGACAAAACACAGTAAAATCGCTCGGGGAATCAACCAATTCTTTCATTTCCGGATCAAAATTTTCCGGTTCTTCAAATTACGTATTGAATTCGTTCTTAGTCTGTCTACGATTCTCATAATCTCATATAAATTTTTGTTTACTAAGGCGTGTATTTTATAATTACAGAACCCAGTAAAAAATTTGATGTCAACGCATTTGTCATGTTATACTTTGTGCGTTGCAGTGGCATTGTTGTCTTCATTTGTTACATTCCTTACATCCTGAGTAACTACGATCCTCTTTACCTTGTGCTTAAAATCCTTAAGCCTCATTCTAAAAGACTTAAGCTGCGTCTTTTCATTCGCCTAACTGTCCAGTTTATTCCGGTTCTTGAGTTCTTGCGAACCACATGCTTCACCATCGCATTTATCACAGTTATAATTCAAGTCATTAAGGATTGTGTTCAAACATTCGCTTGCTTTCTCTCCATTCAAAACACAACTCAGCATTTTCGAACCTTCCATTTATTCTACATCCAATCCCGAATCATTATAAATCCCTTCCGAGACGAAATATTTACCCAAATATCATTTGTCTTTATGGGTTGTGGACTTGTGGGTGAAATACTCGCTATATTTGCTGCTGTGAAGTTATGGAATGTAATTCCCATGCCTATGTACTTGGTTGGGCCAATTGTGTCAATTGGTGTCCCTCTCTTTACTCACATTTCTCTCCCGGATATTATAAATTTTAACGAAAATTCCATTGCAAACCTGAGGACGCTTGAACGCTACTATTCAATCAGAAACGTCAACAGAAAATTCACAATGAAAACCATGACGTCATTAAGACCGGTATTGTTTAGTGCTGGATTAGGACAATGGAAATTCTACTCTTTGGACAGGAGTTCAAAATGTACTTTCTGGGGTTTGATGATGTACCACGGAACGAATGCCCTCATTTCTATCCCCTCTCATATGATCAAATAAACTGTATCTGTTCCGTGTATAAACTATATAAAAATAATTTTATTGTTCTTAATATTAATTCAGTTGTATAATAAAAAGTATACTCTTGAAGTCTGATTGACGTATATGAAATCATTAGTACTTAAAATCAAATTATTTCTCTCTCGAAATCAGCTAAACGTAGTCACGTTTCAGGCACATGCTTAATTTGACTTGTTTATAATATTCAAGGGTTAGTAAGATAGAGTGGTTTCATGCATATTTAACTATTCTTATTGTAGTGAGAAACCACAAAAAGTCCATTGCAACATAGAGCGAAGAGGAGAAGTTGATATGAAATCCTTAACTCTTCGGTCCAAATGAAACACTGTTTCTCAGAAATATTGTATAGCTTGTACAGTGGATATTCCTGCCTATGTGATATTTTAATTAAATCTCGTAATATGTAAATAAAAAGCTGCGATAAGTTTATCGAGATTAAAACCATTAGTCAGTCAGTCTTTTATAATTTCACTCTCACCTAACAGAGTTCTTCGTTTGTACACAAAATGTAATGTGAAGAAACCTTTTAGCAGTACATGCATGGGATCCGGTTCTGAAAGTAAAGGAATTGAAAGTAAAGGATTTGGAAGTAAGGAATTGAAAGTAAAGGAATTGGAAGTCAAGGGAATTGAAAGTAAAGAGGAATTCAAAGTAACGGAATTGGAAGTAATGGGAGTTCAAAGTAAAATATGAAATAACAGGAGCTGCGTCTAAGTAAAATATTGGCACCTCAAATACCTCGCGTCTTGCATGCCCACAACCGAAATGCCTTCGAAGAAATATTTATTCTCAAGATTTAAATCTTCTTCATTCGAGTAGATTTACGATTCAAAGTTTAGTAGGACTTTATCTGCAAATGTGTAATTTTTATTTCAAGGTGATTTGTCCTAAATTTATGTGCAATAACGCATTAGGTTCCTGTGATTGGTTCATGGTTCTCACGGGATCAACTTCTATTTAAACACATAGACCGATCATATTGAAAAAGCTGCAGGTTTGAAAATAATAGACAAGTAGAAGTAGGTCATTTAGAATAATATGTCCACGATTTAGGTTTCATTATTTTGAAAGAAATTTCCTTTTGTTGAAGGAACACAGGTTTGTTCAATGTTGGCTTCTGTTTTAGAATGTATCAAAAGTCGATGAAAACTCTTACATACAATTTATTAAATCACGGAAGACGACCGGAATAAACTGCTACTGTAACTAGTGGTTTTTTAAGACTTTAAAACGACTTAGAAATTCAACAACCGGATATACCCGTCCACACATGAAACAGTAGATTGGAATCAGGCATTTTCAAATACAAATCGATCGAGGCAAACGAGTAGTCATAACCTAAATTACATAATTATTAAGACAACCATACGCACGTGTTAACGATTTATTGTTCAACAACTGTGTAATCAAATAAATCACCTGAAATCCGGTTCCAGCAAACACGTAATTAACTGGAGCTTCGTATAAAACCAGGTGTGTGCTGATACTATTCCAGCACAGAACTCAACTAACCTCCCTTCTTTGACTGCTGCTTCCTCCAACAGAAGTCAACCGTCTTATTTTAATTCTGTTCCAACTTCCCCAATCCAAAAATGAAGTACGGAGGAAGGATGTCGAGTCTCCTTTTTCTCTTGGGATTGTCTCTCATCGCCCCATTCGTCCACACGGGATCTGTTGCAGACTCCCTCATGTCCAAAATCCGAAGTCAAGGGAAGTCCGACGCTATTCTGGAGCTGCCTTCCGTCATGAGCTCCGTCCTCTCAAATCCCGCGATGGCCTTTCTCTCTGGAGCTGCAAGGACATCAATGATGACAACTCTGTTGGAACAATTCTCCACAGCATCCCAAGCTCCCTTCATGTCAGCCATAAGCAACTTGGGATTTGCTGACAAGGTCGAGTCTTTTTGGGTATCAAACAAGTTGTCAATTAAGAATGCCAATCTCCCTCTTGTCCTGGCCTTGTCAAGCATTCCAGGTCCATTCACATTGAGAGAACCAGAGCAGATCAAATTGGTTCGAGCGGTTTTTTCAGAAATCAGAAACATCACCAAAAGGCAGGCAACTCCTGAATGGGGAGTACAGAAAATCGAAGCTCCTGACGTTTGGGAAACAACCACCCGAGGCGAAGATACGATTGTTGCTGGAATCGACTCAGGAGTTCGTGGCGACCACGAAACTCTGAAAGACAATTTCTATCCTGGAGGATGGTTCGATGCAATTTCAGGACGGAAACAACCGTACGACGACAATGGCCATGGAACTCACACGATGGGCACAATTGCAGGAGGAAGAGGAATTGGAGTTGCTCCTGGAGCAAAATGGATTGCGTGCAAAGGTCTTAATGGTCGTGGAAGCAGCCAAGAAAATTCCCTTGTCAGATGTGCTCAGTTTGTAGCCAAATTTAAACCCACTCCAAATGTTGTCTGCAATTCTTGGGGAGGTCAAGGAGGTCGGACGTTTTTCAACCAGGAGATTAACACGTGGCAAGAAGCAGGAATTATTCCCGTGTTTGCCATAGGAAATGAAGGGTCGGGTTGTGGGACGGCAGGATCACCAGGAGACCAATTAAATGTCATCAGCGTAGGAGCTACTGATTCGAAGGACAAAATTGCCAGCTTCTCCAGCAGAGGATATGCCAAGGGAACCAGAACCTTTAAACCGGAAGTTTCTGCTCCCGGAGTTAAAATAAGGTCGGCGTATAAGGACGCACCGAATTCTTACAGTACTCTGCAAGGGACAAGTATGGCTGGTAAGTTTGAAATTTTAAAATTCCACACTTAAGGATGAGATGGTGGTTTCTTGTAAGTTTTAATTAATTTTCGGTTTCCATTAGCCCCACATGTTACTGGAGCTGTTGCGCTCATGATATCTGCAAACCCAGAATTGAAGTTTGAAGAAATTCGCGACAAATTACAAAACACTGCGGTGAGACCTACACTCCAAAGGAGTGACACTCAGTGTGGGGCAAAAAATGGAAATTGGCCAAATAACGCGTTTGGGTATGGACGAATTAGTGTTAAGAAAGCAATTGCATAAATAAATTGTGAAGTAAATCATCATGTGCAAATTGTGCTGGAGTTATTCAATAAAAAGTTTATTTTCACGTTGGAGTATTTCACTTTATTCGATTAAATGGGAGTGCTAAGGCAGTGGGATTTCCGAGTTCGGATGTTGTGTTCCAAGTATACCAAGTACACATCATTGTTTCATATTTCTTATCAGCAAATGAACAGCACTTAATTTCAACTTGAAGCACACAGGTGAATGTCACATTGATGATTAATGTATCGATTAAGAATGCAAGAACTGTCGTTGTTTCATCTTGCCCAAAAGTTGCTTTTAGGATTTTCTTTATCTTTTTTCTGTCTGATTCCTCTTTTGTCTGTCTTATGTTTTACTTCAAAACAATAATGCTACCACATTCATATCTAACTTGACAGTTTCGGTTGTAGCTGCTTTCCTATAATTTATGTGTAATCCTTATAAATTGGAGATGTCTTGAACCAAAAACCCGTCTCTTTTACAAATTACTCGCATTGAAGTTAAGCAGCACTTAAAGCTAAACTAAATTCTAACCAGAAATGATTAGAAATCGTATGGTACGCAAATAGTTGGATATTTCAAATTTCTATAATTCATGCTAATGCAATAATGCAAAGTTGGGGCAAAACATTAGGAACGTAGACAACAACATTTGAACATGCAATTAAAACACATGATACCTTACAAAAATTCAAATCATCGCAAATATTTCGAAGTCAAATGATAAAATGAGATACTAACTTATTTGTATAGTTTGTTTAATCACTTAATAAGGGCCTTGTATTTTCCACGAGGGCATCCTTAACTCAGAGGTGTCAGATTAACCAACTTAAATTTTTATTTAGTGTTAAACAGTTGCTAATTGTTGCTAATTGATTTATTGTTTTATTTCTTCACAGAATCTTCTAAATTTTACATTCATGTTCATGCATTAAATTCATTACTGATTTCAAGTACTTAACCATTGCAGCATTTAATTAGACTCATTAACCTGGGGCTCAAATAAGACAAACGCTCTTCTCACATTAATCCTCCCAAACCCAAACGCATTATTTGGATAACCTTCATCAGTTCTGCCACAATTAAACAATTCTTTTTGATCTTCAGGTCTGTCAGCTGATCTCTCCAACCTACGAAGGATTTCGTCGAATTCCAAGCTTATATTTTTAGACAGCATCAGAGCAACTGCTCCAGCTACGTGTGAAGCTACGAGGAAAGACAATACGACAATTAATTCTTTTTCAATTAATAAAACAAACTTTCTTACTTGCCATACTCGTCCCAGAAAAAGTTGCATACGAAGACCTTCCTGTATTAAACGCCGACATTATGTTAACTCCTGGAGCAGTCAACTCTGGTTTAAATAGCTTTGTTCCCTTTGCATAACCTCTGCTAGAGAAATCAGCTACCATATCATTTTCGTCCGTAGCTCCCACGCTTATCACATTCAACTGATCTCCAGGAGAAATTGCCGTTTCACATTCCTTCCCGTCATTTCCTATGGCAAAAATGGGAATGATTCCTGCTGCTTTCCAAGCTAAAATTTCACTGTTGAAAAATGTGCTCCATCCGACAACTCCCCACGAATTGGAAACTACATTTGGCGTTGGCTTGAATGACAACACAAACTGCGCACATTCAGACACCGTCAAATCGGTTCCGTTTCCATAACTGTCAAATGCTTTGCACGCAATCCATTTCGCTCCAGGTGCAACTCCGATTCTTTTCTGTCCAACAATTGTACCCATTGTGTGGGTTCCATGCCCAACATCGTCGTACGGCGTTGCTTTATTTGAGATAGCATCGTGCCATCCAAAAGCATAATTCCGTTTCAAAACTTCATGGTTCCTTAATACTCCAGAATCTATTCCAGCGACAAGAACGTTTTCTCCGCGTGCTCCAAAGAGATCCCAAACGGTAGGAGCTTCAATCTTTTCTAAACCCCAATGGGAACTGTCTTCGCTTGTTGAGGGAACGGAACGAACCAAGTGGACTTTGTGTGGCTTCCTCAAAGTAAAGATCCCTGGGATTGAGGACAAAGCCTGGACAACAGAAAGATTCGCGTTCTTGATTGAAAGTTTATTGGAAATCCAGAATGACTTGACATTCTTCTCGAATCCAAGCTTCCGGAGGATCGATAAGTACGGAGCTTGGGATTCAGAGGTCTGTTTCCGTAGCAATTGAACGAGCATCTCCGTCTTGGCGTCTCCAGAAAGATTTTCTAGCGAAGGATTGGCAAGGACGGAGTTCATGACCGAAGGAAGTTCCAGGACAACCTCTGTGATGTATTTGTATTCTTTACTTTGGAGTTCAAACAGGAGCGTGTCTTCTACAACTCTTGTAAGGTTTACAGCCAGGGCTATTGGGGAGATTAGAGACACAACCAAAAGGAAAAAAGAGACGGACTTTGGTCTCGGAAACATCTTAATTGTTGGTGGATAGGCCACGAGAAGTCATCGAAAGGAGCTGCATGGACATTTTGACGAAGAATCAACTCTTTTATTACAATTAACGTATAATCGAAGTAGGTCGCACGTGTAGGAAAACAAAACTTTGCATAAGCTGTACATAAATTATTTAATGCCTGTCCTAAATTCTGTAAGCTCTAACGAGCGCCATCAAATTCTATATAAATGTTACTTTTTAATATCAATTAACTTTAGCATTTATGAGTACTGAGAACAATTAAACTTGATTTATTGTTTCAGGGAGCTACCCAATTTAATTTTTGGCTTAGATGAAAATCTATCATAAATTTCTTATTTTCTGAAGGCAGGCTTGGAGAATTATGACCTGTGACCTGTTCTTTTTTATATTAATGTACGCTACAGTCTAATATGTTCAATTTGCTTAGACTTAAAGATTGCTGAAATGATTTTTACGACTTCAGATCTTAATTCTCATAACCAAGTCATAAGCTGTGGAAATAATAGTTAGTTTACTGTCATCAATTGAAGAAATCCCCAACCCAAAGCCAGAGTTATATAATCCAGTCTTATGTGCCACGTCTTGCAACTTCAATGTGACCCAGGCATTAATGTAATTTTCGATCCTCACGAATCATTTATTTAATTTAAGTCCGGCAATTTGCAAACCAATCAAGCAAACAAGGAATGCCCAACTGTCTCATCCATGAATACCTGAAATTCCTCCCTACTTAATCCATTCCTTCATAATTCATACCTTTCTATCTGAACTGCTTAGCCATGGATATTCATGCATTACCACAAACAAAGAATAAACTCGAATACCAGTTCGAAAATGGCCTGATGTTTTTAGAGTAAAGAATATTTGTTTAAGAAGCAAAAGTCAAGCTTTCTAAAAATTTATTAGGGCAAACTAATCTCATGCATATTCAATAGTTTGTCGATGTCCGAAGCAGATAAAGAAAAATATTGCAAGATACGAACGAATGATTGCCAGAGGAGAAAAGAATGGCCACTAACAACGCCTTAAACGTAGCTCCCCAATTCAAGCATATTTGTTCGATAGAATCCAATAATTCAAGCAAAAGATGACGCACATCATAGCCATTTTCAAATTTAAGCTTACAGTATATTTGTGAGCAGAACATATATCTATACCTACCTTTGAAATTAAATTCTTCTTGAAGTTGTTTAATTTAACAAAATGTATTTTTTAGCGCAGGTAAATTAGTCTTACAACAGCAAATCTGCCTCTCCATCGGTTTCTCGATGGTTTATCTCAATTATTTAAAAATTTGCTGTCCTTACATTTTAATCTGCTAAGGTATTCATGAAAGTAATTGAAGATATTAATGTAATCAAAGCCATCTATTTCTCAAACTTGCAATTCCTCCGTCCCAAAAAGAAGAAAAGTTTTCTGTTCGCCATCGCCTTCTGTCATTTATACACACAAAAGTAATTCGTTGCCAATATGTCCGTAGAACAAAGACTCAAAACTGTAGAAGCCCTTGACGTCGTGTACAACCGTATTCTCTGGAAATATCCTATCGGTTGGAACAAGAAAACACAAAAACTCTCTTTCCTCTCTTCAAAAGATGGACTTCCCTTTTACCTTTCATTCCTCAGTTTCCTTTGGGGATTAGCTGCAGTCACTCTCACTCTA
>JAQGBV010001356.1:0-16217 GCA_034698685.1 Isotomurus pseudopalustris
TTTGAGCAATCGGCGACACATACAGACGGACAGACGGTCAGACACCCGGACACCTTACGTACTCCTATAAGCCCAATTTCCTGGGCTAAAAACTATGTATCAAAATAATATTTTATATCGAAATCGATTCGTATATGTGTGGCTAGTTTAGGTCTAGGAACCAAACAAAGTCTTTCAGTTACAAATCTAATTAACATTAACATAATTATTTCAGTGTCGTGATGACTTCAGTTTCTCTAAGAAAAGAAGGAATCAGTCTTATGAATTCTATTTGTATGTCTTTTCAAACTCCAAGAATCTACGAAACCTTTAGGAGTGGAACACAGCTCGCAATAAAAAGGATAGACACCCAAGTGTCGAGCTTCATGGCGTGATAACGAATAGCCCGATAAGTAGCTTTTGTGGCATGTACTACATGTGTACATAAGTGAAGAACCCTCCTTCTTAACACATGTAACATCACTTTCCACAAGCTTAGGTTTCTTCTCAGGAACTTCCTCAATTTCAATGGCTACGCGTTTATTAGTCGGAGTAATTGGTGATTTAGTTTGTTCGCGTTCCCACGACCTTTTTGGATGCAATAATTTGTCTGAAATGCACTTCTGATGGGTTCTTCTTGGGCTTGTGAGATTCGGTTTAATATCAGCTGGCATAGAATCTTTTGGAGTGGAATTTAATAAGAATGATTCACTGCTCTGAAAAATAAAGAAGCACATGATTTTTCTGTATGATTTATGTTTTATAATGGAATAACATAAATTCTTAAATACTACACATAGGATTCTCACCTTAGATTTCTGGCGTGAAAGAATTATATTGAGTTCATTGTCAATGGCTTTCGGAACGTAGCAGATGAGTATTGGAGGCTCAGTATTTTCGAATTCGTCGTCGTCATCTTCGGGGTGTGGGATGTACGGCTGAATCAACTTAAGATGAGGCATTCCTTTGTAAAGGTCAGAAACATTGCTTACTTGGTCTGCTGCCACCACAGAATCTGTTGACAGAGACATAAATGAAGACAATCAATTTCAATATTATGGCACATGAAATAAGTCAACGAAGTTGGGAGTATTAATACATAGGAAGATAATTTCAAGACAATAATCTAAAAAAAATATAGCATCAGGTGTAGTTATGACTGACTTACCGGTTTTGCAGATCAGATCATCATCACAACTTTGAGAGCGTCTCTGTTTTATATGCTTCAAATAGAAAGACTTGGTCACTACTACTTCTTCAAAGAGATCAGAATCATCATCACTATGCTCAGATGAATCGTGCTCAATTCTGGGTGCTTTATCATTTGCTGTCTTCAATTCATAGGAATGCTCCACAAGATTGTCTTTATTGTCTTTACTCCCTGAGGAATCTGGAATCCATTTCGAAATCCTCTCAGCGTACTTTTTGACAACGATATTAGGAAGCAACGAGTCGTTGGGTGGTTTCGCTGGAGAAAGTGGGGGACGTAGAACTGGTGACTTTTCCAATTTCGGTTTTACTGGAATGGTTTCAGTTTCAGTATCCAAATTCGTTTCATTTTCATCTTTGACATTTTTCGTGACATCATTTCGAAGTGGATCTTTGTCATCGTTGGCTTTGTCGACTTCGACAGGACCTAAGAGATTCGTGGAACTCAACTCTGGGCTGAAAGAGCATTTAGTTTTGGTAGGGTTTTCGAATGGAAATGGAACACAGTCTGTGCATTTCTGTGCGCTCGACAGTGTCACATTTTGAATTGATTGACTTTCAGCCTCACACATTCCATTGGGAAGTAAGTTGTTTTTATGCAGAGTTAATGGCACATTAGAAAGCTGCGATAAGTCGGAATCACTTTTGGTGTTTTGTTTCTCTGCAGAAATATCTTCATCTCCGTGTCGTGCGCTACTGCAATGGAGTGCCTCCTGACTCGAGTTCAAGAAATCAGATTCAGTTTCACACTTAACTTCAGCCTTATATGCATTGTCGGTAGCGCACGCTTCTTTTAGTGTATTTTTCTGCTCTTTAACACGTTTGTCTTCATTCTCAGCATGAATAGTGACTGAAATCTTACACTCATCCTCGCGAGTATCCTTTAGAACTGACGTACACTTCATTTCTTCAGATGAACTAGCCTTAGTACCTTGAACTGTAAAGTTTCCATCTAGCCTTTCTTCAGAAATCTTCTTGATTTCGCGGATTAGAAGTTTCGAACCTCCCTTATCCGTTTGCACGTCAATTATTATCTCCATTTCGGTTGACGTAATGAACTCAGCATCCTTGTTGTCTTCAGAATTGATTCCATACTCGTTATCATTGAGGTCCGTTTTGCTTCCATAAAGATCAATGGAACTATCACTTTGTTGAACTTGGCTTGTGTGATCAGTACACGTGTTGGGAATATTTGCGTTTGGCTTGCAATCCTCATTCACGAGTCCGCCAGACTCATGAGAAGTTTGTTCCAACAATTCCTTGTGATCTCGACAAACTCCAACATCCGTGTGGATGTTTTCTACATAATTTCGCAATGCTTTTAAGTCTCCATAATGCTGGAGTCTGTAGACGGGGCACCTCACGATGGCGTTACATTCAGTGTCGTAATGTATTTGCTTCAGATAGTCGATAACGGACAAGTTGTTTCTTATCGCGTCGAAACAAAAAGCACAACGAGAATAGTTGTGGGACTTAAGGCACTCCGCCGCTAGTTTTATGTTAGGGTAGGTTTTTGCACACTTTGCACATGTGAGGTAACTTTGGTAGACCGTTCCTATCTCAGGTATCTTCACTTTTGCACCTGCAGCTCCAATACTTTCTGCTAGTGCCAATTCATACTTAGTCAGTCTAGGTTTCCTTGTCTTTATCACTTTCCTTTTCCGCTTAAGACATGAGTTTTTCTTAACTTTTGTTGCGAAATGGTTTTGCTTCTTGTCTATGGTGACTGTGGCTTGTGGGTATCCCTTATGTGAAGAACCACTGTGATAACTGACTTGCTTTACTCGAGCCATTAGGATTAGCGAACGGCGAACACAAGGATCGAGTTGACGAACTTAACTTTAGCTGTCGTGAATAAATTGGCGAATATAGTTTAGTTTTAAATAATAAAACAATGTCGTGGTGAACTCAACACGATACCTGAGATCTTCCGAAATAATTTGAGTCGGTTTCATCATTCTCTTCTTCTTCGTGTATGTTATTGTAATATTTAGAGCTAAGGCTAAGAATAGGAAGGGAAAAATGCATTTCTGTAGAACCCTACATGCCGAAGGGAATACGAGATCTACTGGACAACAAGTAGAACATATGCTGGTTCTTTCGCTGTAACATGATCCTCCAAAGTCCACTTCATTCCTCTTTACAATTACATTTTATAGGAGAAGAACACCCTTCTGTGCTGTCAGAGGCTTCTTTTCTGTGAATTTTAGACTGCAGCCTAAAGTAGTGGTATTATAGATAAAATACGCATGAATGCATTGCAAGATTAAGGCGATCGCTACTGGTAGTGTTATATCGCTTTAGCACAGCCAAGTCAGTGTTGACTGGATGGTAAATAAGGTAAGAAAGGTCAGCAAGTAAACTGAAGAAGTATCACTTTATTCCTTTCCTCCACCTCAGCCTCCAACTCCCTGAAAACTCGAGAACAGTTGGCAAACAGTCTTGTTCAGTGTTCATTGCTTACTCAGACAATTACCATTCCATGCATTATTCTCGAAGTGCTGCGTCCAGTTAGTTTTGTAATATATTATTACAAACACTGGAATTGAAGGAATTTGCCTGCTTACTTGTTATGATTAGATGTCCTATGAACTGAGTGAGTACATGGCTGTGGTGTATAGGTTAAACATGAAACACATATCAAGTAGTTGATGCTAAAAATAGACACATTTTGTGTTGGCTTTGAGGACTCCACAAATAATCCACGCTATCACTACCCATCCATTTCAACACCATTCACAAATCCACAGCACAGCAAAAGTAAATACTGTGGACAGTGGATAAAAAATTAATGCAGTAAAGTCATAATTTTACATTATGAATACAATGATTGTTCAAAGATACAGCTAAACGCGAAACCTTATTTGTAATCTCAAACTCAGCGTTGACTTGAATGCAGGGGTAAAAAGAAGATGACTGATGACCGAAAATGCACACAGTACAGTTCAATTGTTATTTATTTAAAACCAACAAAAATTACCATACTGCAATAAATTCCTTCGTTCCAATCTCCCTAAAGATACTTATTTCAAAGAATGCACAGTAAATCTGTGAACAAGTTATGATTTAATGTTTCGTGTAATAATTATGATGAAGATATTCATTAAAAAAATCATTGTCCAAAATTGGAGGATGCGTTAAATGCTGAGAATTTTCATAGCGTCATTTGTTGGAAGTAACAAAGGAGTTAGTGAATTGAACAAAGAACGGGAGTGACAAAATGACGCGACGAATAACAAACGAGCGCGAGTAGCCAACGAACAAGTTGCAGTTGCAGACTTTACTTTGCAAGCTTCGCTCGTCGATGGTTGTTGCATAATTTTGCTAGTCAACATCAATTTAAAAGTTCCAGTATTTCCGGACTTGGGGCAGGGGAGACAAGGGGGTTGAAAATAGTCTTCTGGCCAGACTTTAAACGTGCAAATTGTGTATACCCCCCGTGTGCCTGTTCGAAACATCTGGTTTAAGTAAATTCTGTTGAAACGAAGTCAGTCATTGTTCGTGGACGATTGACTTTCTTCTTTGTTTTGGATAGGTTGTGGTTGTAAGCTGCAGCTACAAAAATGGTAAGCTTAACCAAGCAGGTTAACCTGTTGTTTTTTGTTTAGTTCTAAAATGGTTAGTAAGACCCGAGTAATTTTTTAGCCGGAGTGTGAAGTTTGAGCCGGTCGTAGTCGTAGTTGGCGTGAAAACTTAGTCGTAGCGTTGTGCTTTTTATTATTGTAGACAAAATTGAAAGCAGTTGCTGCAGCTGGAATGTCTGTTACTCAAGCAGTTAAAGTTGCCATTGCTGTTACTGATGCGGTGGAGAAAGGAGCCGTGGCAGAGCAGTCAACGTCAGATGAAGGAAATGGAGTAATAATAGAACGAGCTGCGTCCAGTTCCCGTGTTACTCTTGGTTCGGCTAAGCGACCTAAACGACTGTCAACTGCAAAAAGCAAGAAGGGGAGACGAAGCCAAGGAGCTCGGAAGTCTGTTGGAAATGTTGGAACACCGGCGAAGCAATCTAAAACTGTAACATTGAAAATCACAGTGAAGTCTTTTCTTTCTGAATTCAGCCGTATGGATTTACTTGTCGCTTTTGTAAGGAAAGATACTGATGCTACGTGGTTGGAATTCTTGGGAGAGAATAAGGTACGGATTAATGTTTCTCTGTTCACGTTAATTCATTTCGATATTAGTGTAAAGAAAACTTAACTACCGAAGTAATTGTTGCAGGTTCCCGTATCTGACCCCTCAAAGTATTTGATAAAGACGGCCAAATCCACAGAGAAAATGACCGACAAAATCTCAGATACCTTATCTAAATATGCTCCGAGCTGTCGGTATTTGAATACTGTGATTATAACCCCTGAAAGTCCGTATCCGTTTAATGTGAAGCAAGAAGCTGATGAAATGGAAGAAATTAATGTTGATGAAGGCTCTTCTGATGCAGCTGACTTCAATTATGAAGCCTTTGTTGTTGCCAATAATAGAGATTTTGTGTTCCAAGAGAATCAGCGGAGGCAAAGACAATGTGACATTGTAAATCGACAAGAAGACGCTGTGAGTGGCGAAGATGCCGATGCCGAAATGACCGGGGAGGATAATCAAGCAGAGACGACGACTACTGGATCACGAAGTATAAAATAACAGTGTTATTCAGCATCAGAATGAATATTTATTGTCATGATTCGATGTGCCATGTGCCTAATTTTGTTCTCAAGGTGGAGAAACGGTGAGTGTATCAAGCCCTGAGTCAAATCCGCACCAGTCACCTCCCCTTCGGATGGAAGAACAGAACCCAGTGAGGATTAATCCAGGTCCAGAGACCCAAGAACACGTAGCTGGTGTGGTTCAGGCAGCAGGACCGCAGATGATACGGAACGTGTCGATTGTTCAAGGTCGACAGTCTGGCGAGAGAAACCCCGGAATGCCTCTTCCCCAAAACGTAGTTCCTAACAATGACAATGGTGTTTTGAGTCGGACTCGAAATCGAGAGGTGAAGACATTATAATTGAATTATTGATAGTTTGCATAAATTCAAGCATCATTTTACATATAACTAGGCCGCGAGGAATTTCCAAAATCCTCAACAAGTCTATGCTCCAGTGGCTGGAGACATGCAACCAATGCATGTCCAGAATAATGTTGCTCCAGTAGCTCCAAATGAGGTAAAATTACAGGAAGAGACGGAAGATAATAATATAAGAATCTATTAACTGAAAGAAGTTTATACCGCTAACTTTACAGGGTGTACAGATGTCTCGTTTAGAGTTTGGAGATCTTGTTCGAGACCATGCCGTGCGAGCAATCCAATCGATGTCGTCAGATGATGTATGTACTACTGTCTCAATTAAAATCATGTCAATATTTGTATGTGGTCTTGTTACGAACTTCATTTTATATTTACTTTCATTACAGATACTGCGAATTCGAGACGAGTTACTAACTTTGAGAGGAGAAAATCGACTGTACGTTTGGGCTCGACATGCTCCAATGACTGGTTGTGCAATTTTAGATGCTTTCCACGTATGAATCTTTCCTTCAGTTAGTTGATACTAATGATTATTTGTTACACGCATTCGATCGAATTTTATTGTTCCTGTAAACTACCCTATGACAAAGTAATTAAGTTTTACACACCAACTTATTCTTCAGTCATGATATGTAATCAAGTAATTGGTTAAGAAATCCGCACATCTCTTTTTACGAGCCTACCAATTCGAAATCAATTAATCAGTGCGCCGGCTCGATACTTGATTATATTCGTGAAGCATTTTAATTTAATTAATACGCTCTAACATTGAATGTTATTAATTGATTATTTAATAAAACAATATTATAGCTGTGTTGATGAGAAACGGAATTTGCGGTTAATTTTAGTGGTGGCCTTATCTTCTTATGGTGTCATATCCTTAAAAAATTCAATGAAACCACTGCCTGTCAAGGTCCATGTAATCACTCTTATCTTCTGTTCGTTCGTGTTATTCAGCTATCGAGGATGTAACTACATTCCCTCGTATGATTTATAGTGCGCCGTGTCCATGATTCAAAGAGCATCAGTGAAGAGGAAAGCCACACTTAAGTAAGATAAGTAAATGCATGCGTAGTCTTTTTCCATGAATTGATCAGTCAGTTCGACTGGTTTTTCTTTGCCTACTATTCAGTCGCGAGTTTTTTTAATACAGAAAAACAACTCTGGCACGTCACACGTGCTTAACACAGTTTGCGTCATTCAAGCTGTTAAGCAATTTGAAACATTTTTTTCAAACTTATCATAGCACAATTATTGAATAATTCGAATTCGGTATCATACTTATCAGTGGAGAGAAGTTTCAACCACGCATACCATCACCACTTGCCATATTCAGCTCCGAGGAGCACTGCATATGTAACACTGTTGCTGCATACTGCAAAAGCTGAAAAATAACTTTTTTCAGATAACAACAGGTAACCGTGTCAGTTGCAAAGTAAACCTCCAGCTCATCCGACTTCATTTCCCTATCAGTTTTATGCTTATCTTGAATTGTTATCTTGTATGACTTTCGTTACTTCGTACTGTAATAATATGAGCACCTTACACCTCAAATCGAAAGTTCTTTCAGACTGGGGCCTGTGGTGCAAACCTTTCTTATTCGTTAGACCTGATACAAACCATATTTTTCCGTACGTAGTAGCATTATAGATAGTCCGCAATTGACTATTAGATTGCTCATGCAAGTATAGTTTGTATGGTAATTGTAGTAATTGTACATTGTACATTGTGTTAAAACACCGAGATGCCACCGAAAAAACGGACACGGAAGACTAGATCCACGACTACGGCTAGTAAGATTTCTTTTCCCTCAAAACTGGAAGTGTCTCAGAAGCGACCGCAGCAGGTGTTACGAGAAGACCCAATTAATTTTTCAGTACCTCCAAAAAAGCGTAAAACAGGGCTTAACACAATTGAGTCCGTTGAAAGCGTACCTGAGACGGTTGGCTGTGAAACAAGGATTTCTGTTCCGGAATGGCTGAAAGTATCAATTCAACTGATGCTTCTTAATTTCCATCACGAAGGGGTTAGCGATGAGTGCAGATTATAATACGAAAACAAAATAAAATGAACAACTGAATTATGTAAATATTAATAATTTTTTTAAATTCCTTAGGTAGCATTGCTGAATAGCATTGAATCGGAGTTTGAAGATATGTATATGAAAATCAACCCTGAAGTCTATGGTTTCGAAGATTGGGAAGAAATGCTCAAATCATCACAATTTAAAAAACACTTTTTCATGTATACGGAAAAGAAAATGATGTACGTGAAAGGACTTCCGCTTCCCAGGTCCGGAACTATTAATCTACGAAATAATGTATGGGAAATCGACCCAAAAGTGGAAATGGAAATGCCTCTTGTCTTTCAAGAACCAGCATTTCTTTTTGAAACGCCATCGATATCGAGAACGTCTTCAACTTCCACGACTGCCAACGTGGAGGATGACTTGGGTACTGGAAGGACTGATCCTTCAGAGGGAAATAATAAAAACAGCGCTACCTTTGTCCTGAGTCCAGCCCCTAAGACATCGGGTAGGAAGTCAAAGATATACGGTAGTGAGTATGATCGACTAGACCCGGATTTCTTATCATCCACAAGAGTGAAGCCAAGCGTTATGAGCAAATCAATTCCCGACTTGGTGGACGAGTCTGAGGAAAGGGGCCGCGAGGACGAGGACAACGAGGGCGGTGAGAAGTCGCAAAAATCTGACATTGTAGGCAAGACAGAAAGCTGTACAATGGATGGCCGTGTCAGCATTGATGAGAATGTCAATAACACTACCGAAAAGGAAGCCAACGAGGATGTTAAGACGAATGTGAGTAGTCCGTCGTATGAAAATCCGACCTTGTTGAAGGAGCTTATGTCAAAGAGTAAAGACGCCACGGAGACTTGGACAGGGTTTGATGACGGCGATGATGATGATGATGTGGTTCTACTGCAAACTGTACCAAAATTTGTCGGTGAAAGCAGATGGGAACCCAACTTAGAAATTGAAGACAGCAGATGGGATGACCATTTCTTTAGACGGTCTGATGTGCCGGAGGAATGGACGAAGACTCGCTTTGCTGATGATGATAAGTCGTCCAGTGACAAGCAAAGCAGTTGGAGTCACGAGGATGATGAAGAAGATGACTTGAGCGATTTGGTGATCGATGAAAACGATGAGAACGAGTTGGAGCAATCTGATTCCACTGAATTGGGAATGAAAGAAAGAGAATTGTTGAATTCCCCATCTCCACCTCCACCGACGCTGCACAGGATGGACATCTTACCGCCAGCAGCTGATCTTCCGACGACAGCAGAGGACGAGAAGTCGGAGGAACACCCGTCGCTACCTGAAATTGTGAGATCAGTTTCCGTAATAAGAACTATTTCAGAAGAAGCAAAGGATGATAGCGATTTGACAAACATCAGCGACAACGAAAGCTCTATTCTAAACTCCCCTGTGGACCCCTCAGAACTTGCGGACAAAGACGACAAAAAAACCAAACAGCCGACTGGAATTCTTGATGCTGGAGTTTTATTCTTTCCATGGGCATTCCAAGCTGTCCATGTTGCGGAGAGTGATGCGCCTCTGGAGACAGCTGAAGAGAAACCTAAACATCCAGGAACTAAGGTTGATGCTACTCGAGACCCAAGACTGACCATCGGATCCAGGTCAAAACTCTATTCCAAAGTGGAGAGAGTGGAAGAAAATGATGGAACTAAAAAAGATGCGCACGTGGAGGTGAAAACAGAAGAAACGGAGAAGAAAGGAGAGCAGAGTATTAAAAGTCCGTCTCCGAAGAAAGCAGCACCTGAGGATACGATTCATGATTATAATTTTAATCGAAACTTATCTGGAGATTATGAAAAGACGCACCAGGAAGATTTTGGAGTTGTCGGTGATAATTTACAGTTCTTGCAGAGAAGACACTTTGAAAGTTTGCGAAGGGTAATTCTAGAAGCACCTGGGCTTCCTTCGCAAACTAGCATGTTCGAAAATCATGTCCAATCTTATTATCAGGTAGGAAATATTCAAGGATTTCATAAGACTTTCCCTGTTAACTGTATCTAGCGTATGATACCGAATTTTTCTGAAAAAACTAGTTGCTGCTTCTATTTTGAGAGTTTATTTTGTTGTCAGATTCGATTCAATTTAATTGTGTTTCTCCATGTGTTATTTTGTACAATAGTACGTAAAGGATAGGTGATTGTAATTTCAGTAATTTGTAAATATTTCCAGTCGGAAGAACCACAAACGTCTTTCGCTTTTCCTCCTGAGAATCTAACAGTGACAATACGGTGTCACCCAGAAGAACTCCAAAAGTCTCGATTCGAAGCACCAGCAGTTTCATTCGTCGCAATGGGTCAAGTTGGACACGAAAGTTCTGACAGAACTGCTAGCAGATCTTTCGAGCTGCCGTTACGCGACAGAAAATCTAGCTCGGGAAGAGCCCATAGTTCTAAAAGGAGCACGCCTCTTCCTAAAAGTAGACATAGAGGATTGAAGCATCCCATTCCCGATGACGGAGTTCGTCCTGAATCCCTTACGTTTGAGGTACTGTGGAAAGCTGCAGCATGGAAGAATCGATTTTACCCCGACAAAGACACCAGTCATAAGTTTTTTAGCAAAAAAGTCCTGGACAGATGGAAAGAAACCAAACGGAAAGAACTAACGCCACAACTTAAGCAATCGCTTGTCTCTGAACTGCAAACGTACGAGAATAAGCCGTTCCCTTCAAGATGCGAGTATTACTGCAGAGCGGCTCTTCGAATGATTGAGGTCGACTATTCAACGAACAGTCAATTTTCAGAACCTCGAAATTCTCAAGGTCAAAAGTTGGTCCAGCCTGATGAGATTTTATTCTACGTTGACTTTGCCGGTGCTCCTGGAGGCGTTGCAGAGTAATGCGAATCTGTTTTTGATTTTGTTTTTAGATAACATTTCAAAAGTCAACAAGGTTGTGTTCGATCTCGTATTAGGTTTTACAGTAAGAAGAGACCTTGGGGAAGTAAAGGTTTCGGGATAACTTACAAAAAGAAGTTTTATGATTTCAAAGCGATTCCTGAAATTATTCCTCAATATTTTGAAGCCTTTTATGGTACTAACTTTTCACAAAAAGATAATTATGCAATTTGCGCTTTAATGATTCGAAAATTTCGGCAATTCAGGGAAACTTAATAGCACTAGTGGAGATGGAAGTCTGTTCTCGGCAGCTACCGTTGACTTATTCGTTGGTCGCATTCGAAGCTTGACAAAAGGAAGAGGAGTTCATATTGTGACCACAATTGGGGTACATAATCGTAATTGTAACCTGACTCTTCTTCATTTTGAAAGAAAATTACAATGGATGTGATTCTATTAGAACTTGTCTCGAGTGTTTGAGGAAAATAATGATAAGATATGGAAGTATCAACATCTCGCTCAGATTTATGTCGGACTGCAAGTGCTCAGAGAAGGTACAGGACATCGCTTGGAGGATTTATTGACTGTCATCGTTGTTTTAAATCAATGCTGTGTATTCATATTTGTCTATTTATAGATGGAAATATGATATTTAAGATGTACGACATAAAATCACCTTTCACAGCTGCTCTCCTTTACTTTTTGTACAAAAGTTTTAAGCAAGTGGAGATAATGAAATTAGATATATTTGCTCCTGCATCGGACGAAAAAGCAATCGTATGTCTTGGACGCAGAACTGACGAAGAAGTCGCTGGGATTATAACATTTCTTGGAGAATGTCACAAGGTTATGGGAGAGTGGTATCAAAAGGACAGAATCAACAGTAAAAACAAGGAAACCATTGGAGAGTTGATTCCACTGAAGATGCTGGAGGAACGAAAGCCATTCATGGAACACTTGAGAGCTTCTAATGACAAGTAATGAATTTTCGATGATGGTCACGTTCTGCCGGATAAGAGTGGCCTGCTAATCATGCACATTTGCTTGTTTTAATCAGACTGAAAAACAGACAGACTGAAGATTTAACTGTGCTTATCAAGAACCTGAAAGCACACAAAAGTATTTTCACTCGTGCGATGTATAGGAGACACGTAGCGAACACAATAGAACGGTGGAATGTTGGCTTACGTCCTCTTTATGTTCCTTCAGCTATCAAAACTCCTGCTGTGGCTTATCGAGAGCTGAAAGTGTTTCCTGAAGGCAAGTTTTGGTTGCCTCATCGAAGTATGAATAAGACACTGAACAATTTTGAATAGTAAACTTCGTTTCTGATTCCCCAGACATCTGCGAAGGAGTGGAAACACTACTGAACGAATATAACCTGTACTCAATATTCTCACGCGCTGATCCTTGGAGATTCGTTCCAATTGGCAAGCTGGTCAAAACGAGAGGATTTTATTTAGGTTTGTAATGTAATCTTCCAATTTTCGTCTCAAGTTTTGAATTCGCTCTATCGTGAAAACCTCAACCCTTTATCCCCGTTTTTTACAGGGGTGGACAACTCTCCTTACTTTTTCGATCAGAAATGTAAGGAATGGGTACCAGTTAAAGATTTCCATTTTAGCCTTCCTAGTCAGACTTTAGTATACGCTCAAATTGTATCAGTTCATGATCAAGTACGTTCCCTGGAATCGACAGAGACTGTGTTTGCCGTTATCGATGCACTCTATTTAGCTGGAAAGGACGTACGGAATCTTCCTTACAAGCAACGGTAAATTGCAAATAAAGGTTTGTAAACGATAATCTCAGCGAATTTTTAATGTGTTGTCTTCGTTTTTTCAGGATGCTAGAGAGTAGCTACTTTTGCTCTGCAGTCACAAAAGTATTTTTTCCCAACTGGTTGCGTTTGACAATAACGGAGGCCAGGTGTTTGGCAGAACTACCCTCATTTCTTCTCAGGTTTGGTTATGACTTGATTAGATGTTTTGGCTAATTTCAATCTTAACGTCTTTTCTTTTTCTTTCATACAGCATTAAAGATAACTGCAGATTTGGAACTGATGGGCCTAGCACAACGGTTGAAAAGTCAAGACAAGTATCCCTCCAAGCAGCCTCGGTGTTTCCTCAGTTTGTGTCTCCATCAAAGTGTTTCCACCCTTCTGGAGTGCTTTTCTTCGAGACCAATAATGGGAATTCATCTTTAGACTTTTGGTAAACGAAACTCGAATTTCTAAACCGTCGTCGGTACACACAAAATTAACCAGAGTAATTCGATTTTCAGTGCAACATTATTTAGTCGCGTGATTTGGAAATGGGTGGATGACATGGACCTTCCTTTGATAATGCAGGAGGGTCAATCTAGTTTGGACGTGTCAGCATTGTCTTCTGTGAGTGGGCAAGCGATTGGTTCGGTTTCTGCAAAAAAGCTGGTCGAATTTGTCAACAGGTATTCTTAAGTTGTGACTACGATTTACAATTAGTGTAGATTTAGATTGAGTAAATGGGCGGATTACTAAATTAATAAAAATGATCGATTACTAACCATGTTGGCCTGTTATTTATTTTATTTTTACTAAATGTTTCAGTATTCATTGAGTTAATTTCGGTTTGATGTCTGCTGTTTCTAGCAATTTTCGTATGATCTCTTTGAAGCATGAAATGTCAAGTTGTGTTTTTGTGAAGTTCGATGAGAAGTAGGTTTACGCTAGCGTAGATAAGAAGAAGTTCTTATCTCCTCATGTCCAGTCGACTTTTGACAGAGCTTCGTGCATTCAGTTTTTTATCTGTCGTGGGGATGCTCGTCAGTGGCCTTGCTTGACTAGCAGTCTTCTGGCTCGGCACAAAAAATATTCCAAATTTTACTATCAACACTGCCAATTTCTCTATATTCTAGCTTTCGCAAAAAGTGTTACCAGGTTTGCTCGATATTCATCAGCCCAACGAATATACTTTTGCTTTCGAGATAAAATGTCATCGTGTATGTTCGTAATGCTGACAAAGGGAGACATTTTGATCGGCTGAGCTGTTGCAGGTCTTATCATTCCACTTGGCTTTGACATTGTTCGTAGCTTAACTTCATAGTCGGATAGCTTAGGAACTCGTGGTCCTTTGAAAGTATCGCATATCTCTTGCATCGGAGCGGTCCTTCCTCTCATTCCCTTTCTGGCTGTTGCAGTTCGAGGAAGTTTTGTTACGGAGCTTTCCTTGTTCCCAACGATGTTGCCCAACTCCGGGAAATGTGTCTGCTCGTTGTTAATTCGTAATCCTCTGGACTCCAAGAAAGCTTCTTCGTCTATGTTCATCGTGTTGAGCTCTTCTTGTAGCTATTGAAATGGGGAAAACTACTTTATTAATCTAGCCCATGACTATTGCTACATGAAGTGCTTACAATATCAAAAGCTTTCTTCAATCTCTCCAGCGTTTCATTTTTTGCTGTGTTTGGAGTTGCTGGGCGTTCATGTCCTATTCCAATTCCTTCGAGCATCCTCAGCATTCTTCGCGCTATGTCAGTTTGAACGAATTCTGTAAAGCTGGGAGTCATTTCCTGTCCCGGACTAAAAAATGCAAGCTCTGAAGATCCACGAGGAACAATCTCTTTATTATTTCTTGGAGATGTAGCTGCGAGACGTTGCGGAAATGAACCCTGCTGGGATGCCTTCACTTCGCTTCTAGTTGAAGCTGCCGAAGTTGGAGGCTTGTGGATGCTTCTTCCATAAGACGGTTTTCCTATGTACCGTGACAATTGTCGTGTGACATCTCCATATGGAGATTGGTTAAAACTGAGCTGCGACGCTTTTTCAGTAATCTTTTTCTCCAGCTCTTCAAGTGACAAAGATTCCAAGTTGGATGCATTTGGGTTCATCGTTGTGAAGCTGGCGAGGATCACTTCATTTTTCCAAGACTTTGCAGGAGCAGACGACGGCTTGTTCCGGTCGGAGTTAAGCAAATATCTAAACTGACTTGAGGCTGTTGTTGGTGGCTTGAAGCTTTCTTTGCGAGTAACGTGTATAGTTGTAGGCCTTCTAGGAATATTCTGACTGTGCTTACTGAGTGAACTAATTGAAATATTCGAATCGCTTTGGGCAAGTCTATTCATGGATGACTTCAGTTTTGAGAGGATCTTGGGACCAACTGAAGCTGGGAAGTTTGGGAAGTCTGATAGTGACTTTGATTGTAGTTTACCCGTGTTGTGATTCAGATCTAATTCAGTCGGAAGTGGAGTGGAAATTCGAAGAGTGGGGACAGTGTGGAGTCTTGGGCTGGAAGGGATGGCTGAGATTCCAAAGCCTCCTCGTAATGTAGCAGCCTCGTAGAACGGATGGGGATGCTTGCTTGCAGATTTATAGGCAGTGCCGTTTAAAATTCGTCTTGGGGTGAGACCTGCTTCAGACATTTTTGTTGGGTCGTCAGACGAGATTTTGTCTGAGGAATGTGAATCCATAGTATTCACTGTGGCGAATGTTGTCTTTGGGCTGAAATTGTGTTTGGATGACCTCACTGTTGTTTCTACGTTGGAAGTAGCAGTCTGGAAAGAAACCTTGGGCTTAAAACTAACGGACGACTTAGAATGCAATAGTCAACCTTTATCCGATTAGAGAAGCGATCTCTTGGACTCCCAAGAATGTTAATATTACTGCTCTGTGATGCATATAGTACAAGTACAACTAGTTAATTGATTTTCTTTGCGTGTCAGAACAGAGCTTCACTCCATCTGAAAGCGTACTTGTTAGTACATTTAGTAAACTTTATCATACTATGAGTTGCCATGCACAAAGCAGGCAATTTCTAGAGGATAGACCAAAACGGACCAAAACAGGCTATCATATTATTATGGCAGTCTGTGTCATAAAACTACTTTTACTGCGGTGCTAAGTATTATAAGCGAATTTGTTGGATTGTCAAAAAACAATTTAATTTATTTAACTTTATCAGCCGATCTCTATTATGAGCACGTCCATAATATTAATTTAAGCAAACTGCAAAGTATGGGGCTTCAAAATAAGTAATCGAAAATATCTGCGGATGTTATTTTTGTTACTGCATTATATCATAATTTTCAGTATGCAAGTATGCAAGGTATCGATTCTCATCGGTTCAGTTGAGTCGTAACCAGCGAGCTTAT
>JAQGBV010001357.1:0-16211 GCA_034698685.1 Isotomurus pseudopalustris
TCAGGGACAATGCTTATCAATTTTATACTGGAGCGTAACCTACCTGGCAGCAGCAGGTGCATTCTTCACGTTTACGAAAGATGTTTGGATTTGGAGTTATGCAGAGGAAAACAATAAATCTTCTTTGCCATTAATCTTTAGCTTCTTCCCCGAATGGATACGAACTTTTCTCTTAACATATGAAGCAAGCCCCCAAATCACAACAACCATAGCTGTCGCCTTGTGTTTCATTAATTTGTACATTTACTTCATCTGGACAACTTGTTTCCTTTATTGTCAAACACTCTGTTGTGCTGCTTATCAAATGGGCATTGACTTCAGAGCTTACTTGTCTGATGTTCCTCCAATGATGAAGGTACCTTGCAATAGTTGCAATCTCATGAATGGGTAGCACTAACCGTTCTTGCATTCATTTTTTCAGGTTGTCAAAGCGTATGATGAGTTAAAATGTCTCATCCACATGATAAACAAATATTCTTCGGTGCAAATGTTAGGCCTTGTGATTGTTGGTCTTACAGCGTTTACAAGTGCTTTCTCCATAATTTTGTACGAGGACAAATATGACTCAATATTGCAGTGCGATTGGATAGCTAGTTTTGTCATGTTTCTCTCTGCAATGTACATTTCCGCTGATGCCTACATTGGGGTAATGTTTAACATGTTTTGTCTTTTAGATTATTTTCTATCTCTTAGCCTTGTGCCTCTTTCAGTTCCAACAAATATCTGAATATGCGACGATGAGAAACGGAACAAAGATTCAAACGGAGGATAAGCTGGAGTCTCTGACTTTGCTGTGCGATGCAGCAAGAGGAGAAGTTGGACTGAAAGTCTATTCATTCACCGTTACTCCTGCAATGCTGATCACGGTATACGATTCCTTCGTCGCAATTAATGTGGCCTTTACTTGTAAACTCTTGCCTTTTAGATTTGCAGCACTCAACTTACCTACATGATTGTCCTCACGCAGTTCAAAATTCCTAAGGAAAGTTGCATTACAATGGTATCCTCAGTTGTTAATGCTACTCTCCAAAAGCTTCAATACATCTAATGGGTTCACAAGGCACGCCCTATCCTCTTTAAAGCCTTTGCAAGATTATAAGTATATGAAACGAACATCCACCATTTTATGAATTATTGGCTGATCAATTTATTCTCGATAGGCATCATAATCGGTTTGAGAATTTGTTACCTGATAAAATTGTATAAGTAATTCTGACCGCACTGGCCCTTTTTATTGTATTGAAAATAAAATTAATTGTTATCAATGTTTCAAACTTCGTGTTTTGATGTTCTGTATTTGTACACTCGAGTTTTTTACAAACTTTCTCTTCAACCTTATCGCGTTTCAGTGTCAGGAGAGAGACTGAGCATTACAGTTCCTCGTTTTAGAAAGGTTGTCAACTGACTGACTCATGTAAATTAGCGAACTCATAGCAATTATACGAATTGTATCTGTATTTTTCAGATATTGGTCATCACATTTCACGGGGCTTGTTTCATAATAAAAACCATTCAAAGTTTTTACTTGCAGGTTTATTACAAAAAAAGTATCACAGACGATCCGTCGCAAATACATTTGTTGATGCGGGAAACTGCATTACTGTGCTATTTAGGATATTGGCTCTACGTGAACACTTTTGAGGCAGATGCATTCGAGCATTTGCTGTCAGCAACTTTTGCTCGAAAGAATTCGCAGAATCCTTCTCAATCAATTACATCTACGGTGGGTCATCATTCATCAGAATTTTTTTATACTTTCACAAGTGCCGATAAAAATTATTCAGATGCTTTTCAGGGTTATCGCATTGCAGTTGTCTTCTTGACAGCTTCGTTTCTTGGAGTGTTGTTGTCATTTGGGCACGAACTCATGGATATTCCTGAACTGCTCAGAGAAAGGAGAATTCCTGTGATAATTTATGAACTTTTTCATGCTTTCCACTTGTCACCAGAATCATGGAACAATTCAACTATCGCAATTGTCGCCAGCACTATCACAGTGGCTGTTGGGAACATGCTTTTCTCATTGTCATTTATTGTCTCTATATGCTTTTTTGACATTAGCTGCTGCACTGTATACCAAATGAGTATCGACTTGACGTGCTTTCTGAATCGCCCAAGCAATTTAACCACCTTATCTTCCGTGAGTAAATTATTACTATTACTATTAATTAATTCACAATTACATAATCGATGTTGAGTTTGCTTTGAAGGTGTTCCAAGCATACTCCGATGTAAAGAAGTTACTTCACTCTATTAATAAGCTCGGCTCCACCCTTGTCTTCTTCAACATGTGGCTTGGAACAATTTCCTTCAGCTCCATACTTTATTACATTTGGGATGGCGAACAAGCTAGGATAAAAAAAGTTAAATGGATGTCAGATTTTGTAATCTTCACCATTACTTCTCTCCTTTCAGCTAATGCTGCACATAATGTTCGTGAATTTCAACTCATAATACAATGACATGGGATATCATATTACAAGTACGACCCGTTATTTCACAGTTCCAGCAGCTGGCTGAGTTCTCATTTAATGCTGGAATGAAGTCTAAAACATCCGACAAATTGGAATATTTTGCCCTAGCCAACGAAGTATCAAGGGGAGACTTGGGTTTGAAGGCACATAAGTTTACAGTGACGTATTCGTTTATAGCTTCGGTAAATCGACCTGTAGTTTGAACATTCGAAATGACTAATTTTCGCAAGGATTATGACACATTTAGTATCTCAATTTTCTGTTTAAGGTGTACAGCACAGTCCTGACCTACCTGTTTCTATTTCTACAGTTCAAAACTTCTAAGCAAACCTAATCAACATTGGTGATAAGAAACTTTAATTCTGCGCGATCAAAGATACAGCACATTTATTAGTTAACCAGTCCTCATAATTATGTTTGTAAAAATAGCATGCCTACTTTAAACAAGTTTAGCAGGTGCACATGTCAGTCTAGTTTATCTAGTGCCTGCTGTACAGTTTTACTAGCTATTCTCAGCAATAATCGTTTACTAATAATTAGGTCATTAAGACGAGCGTTATGATAAAGAACCTGTCACTCATAATAAGATTAATAGGCCTTTACTGAACATTTCTTCCGAGAAGCGCTAAGCGGGTCAAATTTACTATCCAGACCCAGAGGTCTCAGGAGATTTACCGATCGAAGAGAGAATTTCCTTCTATTGTCCATTTGGTGGTGCCCATACAACGTCATTAATATTAGGAATAAATTAAATTGGCAAGACTGTATCAGCTCTTTGGTATTGTAATCTGAATTCATGGCATCCTTACAATCCAACCATTACAAGTTTTTCGTATATTTTTCAAAAATCTGCTATTACACATTTTTATCTCCACACAAATTACAAATAGACGACGAGTATAAAGATTGTAAAGACTTGGCATTTTTTGCAAGGAAGGTTAGTTAAATCGTTTCTAAGATTCATGTTTATCCCGGTATTAAGAGATTTCTAATTTTTAGTACGGTTGTGTTTTTCTGCATTGCTGTGCAAGCGTCCTGTATTTATCGACGACATTTAGTCAATTCTTTGGCAAAAGCAATGCGTACAGTGATGATGTTAATTCCAGTGCGAATTACAGCGCTGCAAATTTGTACGACCTGGCTATTTTTATTGCGATCTTCTACTGCTTTTCACTTTGGCTTCTGAGGAATTCTGCACATCTTTATTGGTGGAGGCAACTAACCCAGCTGAATCTTCGACTTTTCTGTGGTGGTATTTCTGGAAGCCGTGTCTCACTAAAAGTACTTCTTGCTAACTTTAATAATTATCATTATCATTAAATAATGTTTCAGAATTCATTCAATATCTAGACTTCCGTCATATTTGCAAGCCTTTACATCCTCACATTTTATGCAGTATTTAAGAGACTGTATGTCTTAATTGTGGAAGTTCTTTCCTATGAGACGACTGGACAAGTTCTAGAACACTTAACCGGAATCTCTTCATTCATCACGAATACCTTACCTGACCTTGGACTCTTTTCAGCAGTTTTGAGCTATCTATTTTGCTCGTTTGCATTTATTATTACTATATACTTCGAATTAGTTAGACGAGGGGTATACTTTCTATCCTATGCAAGCGCATGTGCAATTTATGAGTTTAGTAAAGACTTCAAAGAATTTTTGATCAGCTCCGAGTTGGACCACGGACCTTTAATTTGTGTAAGAATACTATTTGTATTTAAAACTCTTCCATTCCTGTAGAATTATATAATTACTTTGTGGAATTTACTGTGTCCAGGTGCTCAGCAAATACAGGGATGCAAGTATTTGTGTCGCGAAAATTAATGAGTATGCATCACCAGCTCTTTTTGGATGCTGTTTGGCAGGAGTCAGTGGCTTCAGCAAATCTCTCAATTCTTTTCTTGACGTCTCAAACTTTGGCGTGCTTGATAAATTGGAAATAGTAGCAGACTTTACAGCATTTGGTATCACAATGATTATATCCGCCGAAGCGAATTCAAATGTACTTAAATGTTACATACTCTGAATTTCCAAGCACTAATGAGTTTACTAGAAATTCCCTAATTGTAGCTGGAGCATGTGTCTCAATACATATCCCGAGTCTCCTTGAACAAACATCCGCGTGATAGCACTCACAATATTTTACCACTGATAGTCATGCAGGATGTTTCTCAAGGAAATCTTGGACTGAAAGCTCATAAGTTCACCATCACATATTCTTTCATTACATCTGTAAGTGAGACTTTATTTTTATCAAATTGTTTCGAAATTGAGACTTGTTTATTATGCATAGGTATTTGGAACCCTTCTCACATACATGTTGATACTCCTCCAATTCAAAATGTCAAAGTAAAATTTTCTGTTATCTTTACAGGGTAAGCAACTTCGATAAGATTAAACGAACATTTAACATTGTTTTGTGCTTTCCGTGATTGTCATTAAAAGTTTACATTTTGGTAATGTCAGAGCGGAAGATTGGCAAGATTTCACAAGATAAACGAATGTTTCAGTTATTTTTAAAACAAATTAAATGCACTAATAAAAGCAACGATTGAGTTAACGATATGAATGCTGAGAATTGAGTTGGTTCTTTTTAATTCGAAAAAAGGTTGAGACCAAGCGTGTAATTAGGAGCTTCAACTGAACACATCCATTTGAAGAACTTATGAAATAAAATGCTATGTTATGAAAGCTGTTGGCTGAGTTGCCAAAAGTCAAAAGGAAATTAAGAGAGACAATTAAGAGTTAAGTTTTTTGGAGAATCCGATTTTACTTATGAAAATTAAGGAATTATCATTCACAAAAAGATGAAAATAAATCTTAATTGTTAAAATTCTTAATTATTGAGTAAGTTTAAATATTCGTCAAAAATCATGGGAATTCTTTTTCGTATGAAGTTCGCTTCAGGCATCGTGACAGCTTCGGCTGCAGCTGAACAGGTGACTACTAAATTACCCAAGCACGTTGTAGCACAAAACACAATTCCTGCGGAAAACAGACTAGATTACTAATCTCATCAAAACGAGAATTTATGACTTGCCAGTTAACCTGTAACACCATTTTGAAGTCCAGCACTGTAAAATGCATTGGATAATTTTGCTGATTCCCAGTACAAATCATTCGTGGGTCCAGGAAGATTGGAGATTCCTATTGGAGCAAAACTAGAACTGCTTGCAAGCTTAACTAAAGCAGATGGAAACGATCCAATCAACCAGTTCATTCCACTCATTGCGTATGGAACTGTTGACGTCTTAATGCGTCTGATATCGGCTTCACATTTATAGAGTCTTTGTACAGGAAGCGGTTCTCCAATCGGGAGTACTGTCCACGCTCCTGACCTACAAATAATTTATTTCAGTCGATTGTTTACGTAAAGCAACAGACCTTTGGCATTTTGTAACCTACAGGTAGTTTCTTAGTTGTTCCAGTTGAATAGGGACAGGAATCGGAAGCAAACAAGGTATTTCCTCTGACTCGTCTATCAAACAGCCTCGAGCCGTAAGGACTTCTCTCAAAACGGATGTAATCACAGCAATTATCACAGAAGTAAAGCTAACGTTAAATCCCCTCTTTATCTCTTTGACTTTAGACACAGGCACTTCTTTACACTCCTTCACGTAAAATGCACCACTCTTTGCCTTTTCAGGAATCATGAAATGTACACGTCTTTTGAACTGAAAGCACGATGCCAGTTCATTAGAAAAGTGAAATGGAAATAGAGTGGCATACTTGATCTTATCCAGCCAGGAACTTGTTCGTTCCACCGTAAAAGAACTCAATTCAGGCATGGGATTTTGAGCAAATTTGACTATCAGTAAATGTAAAAGTGACAGACCGTCTCCAAGCACGTGATGGAATCGCAGAAGACACATACATTTATTTTCGTCATTTTCGAAGTTCCGAATCAAGTAAAACGAGTACAGAGGCTTATTCTTTGCAAACGGAGCGTGCATCAAACGAACCTTGAGTTCTTGAAGGTCTTCTTCAGTTGTATAGTCGACTGAAAAGGCAACTTCGTCCGAGTTGAATGGAGTAGAATTATTTTGCCAAAAAAGGTAGCCAAAATAGGGCCGAATGTGCTGTTGATTGGCTTCGTGGTATGCAGGAGAACCGTCGGGAAGAGTGGCTTTTAAAAGTCGATGTTCTGCAGCATTTTTAATATTTTGAAGTTCAAAGGTTCCTTCGAGTTTCATAGATATCAAAACTACACATTTTGGAGATGAATACAGCGGGTCCACCCCAAATCCCATGGACCGAGGCTCAACCAGATGTGTGACTTGTGGGTGTAACTTTCGAACGACGAGTACTAACAGTAGTTTTCTCCACAAAGAACTCAAAAAACCACATAGTATGAATACGGGCAGACTTAACAATATTAGAAAGCTCAAAATAGGCTTCGGGACACGTCGAAGGAAATGAGTCTTAAGTGAAGTCATGAGGACTGCGATGATAATCTCTCTGCCTTAATGGAAACAGACAACTGAATAATTTTCAAATCAAAGTAACGTGCAAATTATTTCATTCAAGCCACAGCTCATTTGAATAATTCCATAACCAACTTAATAAAATAATAATTATTTATTAAATCCTATAAATCTAAGTTCATATTTTTTTTCTCCATCTTCAACATGCACGCGTGAGAATTTCTTAATAAATTGCTAACCACACTAAACCACAGTCTGTATACAGACTTGGTCAATTCACTCAAATATAAAGATTGAAAAAATTCGACATATCCTCGAAAAATTCACTACACACATGAGATTTCATGAGAATCTGGGAAGAACGCAACGGAGTTCCCCCAGAAACAGTCGATAATTGCAGTGGTGTCCACGCATAGTTTGATTACACGAACGTCGTGACATTTTTTAAAGTTCTAATCTGGCAACTCACCTTCTAAATTTTATAATTTGCTATCATAATGGCCACGAAACTCAAGTCTAATCTCACTCGGAAATCTGACGGAAATCCTCTCCCGTCCTCCGTTTTTGCTTCGCAAGCAGAAACCGAAATGGCTGCTTTAGGATTCGGAGTCCCATCAGTCCCTACAGCAAGCAACCATTCTTCAATCAACAACTTTGGTCGCGAGATGCGATCGCTTCTTCTTCTCTCCAAGCAAAGGAAGGCTGGAGGAGGAGGAGGGGCACTAAGTCCATCAAAGCTGCACTTGCCTTCAAAACAACGACTCGTCCAAGAAGGAATTCGATTCTTGGACAGAAATAAAAGTAAAACCAAGTCTAAGTTGCAGCGTTCTCGTTCTCGCAGCAAATCACGACATCTTGGGGGACGAACAGAAATGGTACACACACATTTAGCAAATATCGTGTGATAATGAAAGTTAAAGGCAAATAAGAGTCACCCTGCAATGTCACAGGAACGGACACAAGCGATTCTCGGTTCCCTGAATAATGCAAAGCACTACACCCAACTGGACTCGGCTGTTGCTCATTCCCTGACGAAAAACCCAGTGAACCATCATCCACTGGGGTTGTACACGCCAATTGGGGTCCTGGATGGCGAAAACTACTCTCCACCAAGACTCCTCACTGTCGGAGGCTACGTCATTCACCTCGAAAACTCCACAGAATACCCCACAACTGTTCGTCCAACGCTTCACTCCTTAAGTGAAGATGTTACCTTTG
Source organism: Isotomurus pseudopalustris (assembly GCA_034698685.1). NCBI lineage: Eukaryota > Metazoa > Arthropoda > Collembola > Entomobryomorpha > Isotomidae > Isotomurus > Isotomurus pseudopalustris. The sequence goes on from JAQGBV010001357.1 coordinate 8,120, forward strand.
AAATTCGAATTGAAAACTGCGAACCGTCTCAGATTCGAGTAGAGCGAAGGTGAGCAGTATACTCGACTGAAATAAAACTCATGTGAGTTTACATGCAACCAACCATGTGCTTTCGTGTACGTTCATTGCAGGTACAATTCCATTCTTGTTGTCGGAGTCAAACTCAACGCTGGAGATGATTTGATCGAAGTAGTAAACATTTTTGTACCTCGGGATGTCGCCTTATCGCGACTGCAAGTATCTCAGGCGGATATGAAAGGTCGCATTACGGTGCGTGCACCTTGAGACAACATGCAACGCGTGTGAGCTCCAAATTCTTGTGATCTTCAAACGTAAAAAGTAGATTTGATAGCTCGAAGGTCTTTCCAATTTCCAATTAACTAATCTGACAATTAGTACAAATTTTATTGTGAATGAATAAAGCTGCCTGGATGACATGACACAGCGAGTCGCTGACTAACTTAGGATGTGTAACCGATTTTTTATTGATGCCTTGCCTTTTTTGCGTAATTTTTAAAGCCCCCAGTTATTCAGCTCAAGATTCACTTAATTGAAGAAGGTAAAGCACAAAAAACTACTTGACTTAATATCAATCAGCTGTATTTCTGCGGTGATTAAATTCCTGATTCAGTACTCTCAATAATGAGAATGCATATCAACGTTGAGCGTGTGTGTTAAGCACAGTAGAATGTCAATGGCTATGATAAGATAATCGATTTTATAAATATCACACTATTCACACTGTAGTCGTGTTCACGGTTATGACCTCAGATTGAGGAGCAACTTCCAACTTGGCTATGTCTGTCACAAGGTTCTCGTATTGTACAATCAGTAGCAGTTGAAAATTATTTGAAACTCAACAGGATTAAAATTCGTAGCCGATTTTGGAGCTGAGTATTTGGATAAGCTAGCAAGATGACAGACCAGAATCAGGAGCAGGTATTACTTATTGAATAAAACAAAGACAAATTATTAGCAATTCATTATATAATTATTAAAGAATCAACTATATAACTCATTTTTTTCCAACACAGGCTTTTGAGCGATCGAGAATAATTCTGGTACCCCGAGCTCATGTGGTCAATAAAGAGAAATTATTCAATTTCATTCGACAAAACTCAGTACACGCACCACCTAGATTTCGACAAAAGCCTTCATCTCCTGAAGGACACGTCCACCAACAAAATCGCAACAATTTACAACGATCGCAGTCCATGCGACCTCCTCAGCAGCACAGTAATCAGCCACCGCCCCCAGAACATCAGTTTAATCGAAATCAATCTTTCCGAACTCCCGATCGCCTTATTGACTTTCCTGGAGCTAATCAACTTCAGCCACTTCCACCACTTTCACCTTCACAACATCAGCTAGGCCCGCAATTTCCACAAAACCAACAATTCCAGGCTCCTCAACATTATCCAAATCCTGCGAACGACCATTTTGCTCAGCATGTGAGGAATATTAATAATCCCAAGCCAAAGAACAACGGAGGAAACAGCAATTCTTTCCTGTTTTCGGGTACCTTCGATCCAAATCGAGCTCCTGCACGGCAAGTCACAGCTTCCGTCCCACTCTTCGGTGACAACAGCAACAGGAAAATAAACAACGATGACATGAGCTCACCTCCCCCGAGGAAAGCTCCCACTCAAAACAGAAGTCAAAGTTCAGCTCGGATGCCGCCTAACGGCAGTTCAGCTTCAAATCAGGGCCAGGGACAACAGTTGACGAGAAATCTGTTGGCATCCAGTCCCAATCATTTGCCAGCCATGAGGGAGCAGGAATCTTCCAATCGACAATCTGTATGTTAATACATTGGTCTCTAGCTATAACTAAGAAATTACAGGTATTCAATCTTATGTCTGACTGTGGGTAACTTTTGACTGCAGAACAATCGACACTCCCGTGAGGTATTCTACGGGGAAGGTAACGATTACGAGGATGGATCAATATTCGTAGGAAACCAAGTAAATGATGCCGTTGCCTCATCGATGCTTGGCGTTTCCCGCAGGAATAACAGCTTAGACGGTATCGAATATCACCATAATTTCATTGAAGAAGAGCCAGAAGACGAAGAAGAGAACCCGAATGTATTCTTCAGAGAACAAGGAACATGGATGGCTGAGAACTTGTTGAATGGGGAAGATTTACTCGACGGTCTTGGAGGAAACTTGGGAGGAAAGGCAGGAGGAATGGTTGGAGCAAAACTGGGAAAAAAATTAGGAAACGAGAAGGCTGGGGAAATGTTGGGTGAATTTGCAGGCGATGAGTTGGGAGATATGGCAGGGGAAATGGCCGCAGACGCTGCGATGGAAGCGTTGGGGGAAATGGAGATTCCTGAAGTTGGACTTCCAGATGGGTTAGAAGTCCCCGACGTTGGCTTACCAGACGGAATGGAAAAACCTGATATGGACAAACTGTGCAAAGGGTGTAGTATCATGTAACGTTGTTGACTTTAGCTTAATAGGTTTATTCTCCTTTTTCTAATACTATTACATCATTTCTGAAAAACTAAGTAATAAATCGAAATAGATTGTTGCGACATCAGTCACGTAATATCACTGACTGGTGATCAGTGCGTAATATTGACTCACGAGAAGTTGAAAATATCACATACAACAAAGTGTCGCACTGCCAGCCGCCTGTGAAATCCAACGTACTGTTCTTACAAACTAGTGATAAGGAGAATGGTTTTTCTTATTCTATTTTCGTTCTCACGAGTTTTTGAAAATAACTGAAATCTGAAGAAAAGAAATAAGGAATTATGTATTAGGTACATATTAGGTAAATAATAAATTCAAATGATAATAAATATTTATAAACCTTATAATAAGATAAATAAACCCTTAATCTCTAAGAATTAAGATGGGATAAACTAATCCGTCCACAGCCTTACTCGTAGTACATCCAAAGGTCGTACTCTACTTTTTCATTTATAAATCTCCCTGATTCGTCTCACTACGTGTTCACCAGCCGCAATTGTTTCTTTGGAGTACACCTTTCCTCGTTTCCTTATTCGATCTTCTTCTTCTTCAGACAGCTTCAATTTAAGTGGAGTTATCAACTCGGTCTGGTCCGGACCTGAAAAATATGTAACGGAGTAACGAGGTAGTCGCCTCATTTCTTGCTTCTCAGGAACAAGCACTCGATGAGGCTAAATTGAAAAATCAGCAGATTAAAATAGACAAAACGTATCTTATTCATCTCTGAACTGAGCACTGTAATGTTTTTCTTACTGTTGCTAGAAATAACCCTGAGGTCCAAAATTCCAGTAAATCCCCAGTATTACACACAATAGCACCAGGAATTGGCGGAGCCTGAATCCAAACTCCATCCGCGTTTTTTACCTACAAAAACATGTTTGTACATCTTGTGCATGCAGAAATCAACAAGATCATCGATCAGTTTAGTTACGAAAAGTATTACCTCTAACCCACCAGTCTGATCTTGAAAGACGAAAGTAAGGCTTCCAAAATCAGTATGCTCAGCGATCCTAACTGTCCCAGGAGGCAATTTGTCGTCCTGAGGAATAGGAGGATAGTATCCCAATCGCATGTTTGTTAATCCAATGCATTTGCTAGAGTCATTCCAGTGAGTGTTTTTGTGAATGAAGAAATTCACGTCATCTAATCCAAGTGCAATCGCCCACAATTGGTAGATTTGCGTTGCGAGTGTTACACAGTGTTCGTTAAGCGCATGCAATGAAGTATTTAAAGCAGGAACCTCCTCATCCGGATAAATTCCTCTACCTTTCAGCCAGTCAAACGTCTCTCTCAACTCGTACACTTTTCCTGGTCTGAAAGAACAATCAACATCGTAATCAGATATTAAGCAGAACTCCAGTGCAATATTTGTAATGGTTTTTATGGTTAATTCTGCTCTAACTCAAACGATTCTGTTCCAAGTCCTGTGTATCCGTACCAGGATTCCATGCCTGCGACTGATGGCTTCTCATATTTCAGTTTTGTCTCCGTATTCAATTCAAAAAATTTTTTGCTTTGTCCAAGAGCTCCTTCCACCTATTAAAACATAATTAATTTCTTTACAGCCCAAAACCTTGAAAAGCTAACTTACACCCGCCACTGGAATACAATGATTAATTATTTGAAAGAATCCAGTCTCGGCGTTCACTTGTCTTAGCTTTGATGCCAGCTCATTCCACGTGTTAAAGTTGTCTTTGATTGACACATCTTTGCGTGCGTTCGTAATTTCATTGAAGTCAATAACTGGTATAGATTCCATATTCTTGAATCAAATCAGAAACCTTGTTCAAACTTCAAAACGCTTTGTTCACAGTAAAGTGTATTGCAGAAATCGGAAACTCTCCATTGTTTATATATAAGTAGAAAATATGAATGAGTTGTCTAAATAAAAATGTAAATCTTATACAAAAGCAAATGATAACTAATCAAAATAGATTGGTGGTGAAGCCCTCAAAATAACTAACAGTTATTCGTCAAAATTCCAAATTGTTGCAATACACTTAATAGTTCTTAACAAAGAAACGTCTATCGCTTGTTTTCCTACACGAAATGCTTGTAAATCAGCTATATATTAATTGGCAATATTTTCCAAATTCACCCTCAATTTACCCTACAAATAATAGTCGCATATTTTACTCTATGGTCCTAATTTATTAAAAATCACGCGTTTCTCTTACTAATTAATACCTCATGCATTATATTATTAAGCGTACCAGGAACAATAGCTCAATGTATCAATTTGTCTTGCAAGGCATTAAAGATTAATGTAGTGTGAGGGTAGGACTCGAGTTGACTAGTTTGCCTTGTAAAGCACATTCACACCTGTACTCATTGTCCGTACTCCGTTAATTCTTCAAAGGATTAATTAGCTCCCTTCGTGTACTCGTGGTTGGTGCTGGTACTTTGGTACTATCTGTGAGAAGGCTTCATCAATTGGTACTTCAAAGCCCACCAGCCACCAACTATTAATTCACGTTGAAATTTTTTCTAATATTTTATGAGCGATATAATCACATGTTTGTAAATTAGTTAAATAGTATGTACTATGCAGTAAAATTCCCAAGACTTCCTGGAATAAAACATAACAATGTGTATACTATTCTTTCTCGTGGACGTGTATGAATAGTTTGTACGAACAAGGAAAAACTTGATAGGAAGAAACTCACTAAAGGATTATAATGACTGAGCTTTTACTACATGACACTGGATTTTTAATAGCTTGAAAGTTTAGCCTGCGATATTTCCCAGATTGTCTGGTTAATCACACATTAAGGTTATTAAATTAGTGATTGTTTCAAACAAAACTATTTAATTTTCAGAATTTATTATCCTACAGGCTTGGGAAAAATCGAGGGAAAACAGGTACCTAAGCATCATTATTTCGTGCAAGCAATTTATCTTTTGCACGGGTTCTTATAAAAAAGGCATCGTATAGACTTACCTGCATTCATGCTTCTTCTTTTTCATGAAGTTCAGGTTCAGGCGATTCAGTTTTCCAGCAATGTTTCATCAAGTAAAAAACATTAAAACCTGACCAGACTGTAATGTTTCATCATACCTGTTACCTCGCCTCTCTGCGTAATGTCCACATTGTATTCCGTACCTTAGAGATGGAAACATCTTACAATTAGTTAGTCGGTTTTATATCAGATTCACATTTAAACTGAAAGGAATCTCAAATAAAACTTCCATGAAAAAATTGTTCAATGAAATTTTCGTTTTTCTGTCTGTATTTCATAAGTTATGCATCTGATATACATGGATTCTTGTCAAGTCCAAAGTGTGCTGAGTATCCTGAAAGAAGTTGTAAGCCGTTCATTCAAGGATCGCCTCAAATTCTTAAAAACTTTAGACAGTTTAAAACTGTAATACAAATTATAATTCAATACTGATCTAGCAAACGAAAAATGATATAATTTTTTTAAATGTTGATTTTCCAGCCTGATTTCATAAAATACTACGGGTATCCAGTTGAAGAGCACAAAATTACCACAGACGATAAGTACATCTTAACCTACTTCAGGATTCCTGCGATAAGTCCAAATGCAATTCCAGTATTACTTATGCATGGGATTCTATCGTCATATCAGTTCAGTGGTTCCTTCAGCCACCTCACAAATCTTTGGGTGAAAAGCCATTAACTTTAATATAGTACTAATCAATTGCACAAATATCAAATAAAATATTTTACTGTGTAGCCTTCATGCTACACGATGCAGGTTACGATGTCTGGTTTGGCAACAGTCGTGGAACAAGTTACTCTCAGGGCCATGAAAGACTGAATCCCCTTATGGACCTTGAGTACTGGAATTTTAGGTTAGTCTCATTTGTAGATGGATATTTTTACTATGATCTCAATTAATCTCATTGATTTACATTTATTTTGGAAATTTTCTAGCTCGTATGAAATGGGGAAATATGACCTCCCTGCAGCCCTCGACTATATTTTGGCGTCCTCCATTCACTCCAGTATTTATTACATTGGTCATTCCTTAGGCGGACAGAATTTATTTATTGCTGCAAGTTTGAATTCTGATTTCAACACAAAGATACGGACAGCCTTTGCACTCGGTCCTGCAGTTTATACGGGAAACACAACAAACAGATACATGAATGCTGCTGCTTCCATTGCTGCTCCATACATAAATTATGTAAGTTGCACACCTTACTGATCGAACTTGTCCGAAGATTTGATTAAATTAAAACTCTTTTCCGAATTTCTTGTAGAAAGTTATGAACATAATAGGCCGAGGACAATATGTTCCGAGAATGCGGAAGCAGTTGAACAGATTTTCTGAAGTCTGCAGACATTCTGTGATGAACTGCATGTTCTGTGCTAGAGCAATGGATTCACTCGTCGGCTCTAATCCATGCCAGGCAAATTATGTATTTCCAGAATTTCAATATGGCTCAACAATTATTAAGTGCTTTGCTGGTCTATAAGCACTGCTTGCATGTAAACGATTTTTCACTGTGGTAATCTTGATTGCAGTCAGCCATTCCCATAATTGCAACTCAACTCCCAGAGTCGACCTCAGCCAAAGTGTTTTCCCATGGCGCACAGGCAATCGCCTCGGGAAATTTCAGAGAGTATGACTATGGAACGTGGAAGACTTTACAGAAATATGGGAAACTACAACCTCCCGAGTATGCCTGGAATAATGTAAACATTTCCACCGTATTGTTCTGGGGACAAAACGATAACCTCGTTGTACCAAAGGTACTTTTAAGATATCTTAACAGAATACTTTTACACTAACCCACTCTGATCTTCCAGGACATTGCAAAGACAATTGCCGCATTGGGAACCAACGTTAAAGAAAATATTGAAGTTCCTGATCCAAAATGGACACACCTTGACTTCTTATTCGGAATGGACGCTGATGTTCTTGTCTATAGCAAAATACTGAGCATAATGAACAACAGGAAATATGGATGAATTAAAACTAAATAAACACTTCTTTCATAATTCCGTAAAAAAGTTGGTTTTCGCGATAATTATAAGCTTTGTGGAATGGTTGATTGATAGTCTTTACTCAAGCGTTATTCCTCATGTAGTAGTTCAACTACACACTAGGCTTCAATGCGTAACACATAATTTTGGGAAGAGATAAGCAAATGACTGAAAATAATACTATTCTTTTATTTGAGCTCAACAATAAAATGACAGAAGACAAAGAGATAAATTCAGTATGTAAATTTAAGATAACAGAATTTGTAAGTGTTCAAACTATACAATTTGTTGAGCTTCAGGTAGAATAATATTCTATCCCTGCATGAATTTAGAGAACGGGAACTCACAAAGTTTGTTTAAAAAATGGAACGCACACTGCACACAGTTTAACTCATTTTCTTACATTTTACATCGGCCCAAAAAGAAACACTAAAATACGTGTTTACAGTTTACTGCTTATAATAGATATAGAACATCTTCAACATTGCACTGTAATCTTGAAACAGAACATTACACTAAAGTATCCGTGTGTTCTCATTTTTCACTGTATTTGGAGGAATATCTGTGTTTTCAGATTTGTTGCACGCGTGTATTTTTTCACAGCAGAAAGTGAATCTCAGAGTTCCTCCTTCCAAGTTAGTCATACTCTCCACTTGCA
>JAQGBV010001358.1:0-16202 GCA_034698685.1 Isotomurus pseudopalustris
GTTCAAAGCAAAAATGGAAGGCTTCTAGCTTTAAATTAGCAATGAATAAAAAAGCCTGTGTAATCTGAATCGCCTAAAATAATTCCAGAACGATTAGGCCAATGCATCATTTCCTTAACTTGGTGCATATCTCTCTTCCAGCTTATAAATAAGCGTTCCTCATTCTGCATCCCAGAAGTGAGAGAGACAGTCTTTTACACATAAAAGCAGTCACCAGTGTTGGTACATTTCAAACGGATTTATCACCCCAAAGGAAACGCTTGTTTCCTGTTGCTGACAAAAAGTGTGTGTCCACTCAAGTACGATGGCCTTTATTGCAATGCAACAGCAACTTTGTCTAAGCGAATTCTCATTTTAGAACTGATAACACAACTCACAACCACCCTCACAATGACTGCACATCCTTCGTCACTTTAACAAACTGCAAAATAGCATAATCCCAGTTTACAATTCATCTTTACTTCTCTCTCACTCTGTGATACTTCCTACAGCCAGTGTGCATTTGGAAATCATTGAAATTTCAAAGTTGTTGCATAGATATTAGAATGGAGTAAATCTGTTATCCAATGCATGAGTGTTCTTCACACTTAACCGCACCCAAAATTTAACAATCATTAAACATTTAGACACTTGTCATGAAACCCGAATCTCCGCAGAGAATAAGAGACTAATCGATTTTCTGTCAAAATGAGAAATATGACTCCCTGAGATTCACCTTTCCTTTCTACTCTGCCTTCCTTTCAATGAATGATTTTTGATGAAAAGAACTAAAGGTGGACTTCTGAATTCATGTAATTTTGTGACCTGACGATGTTGTGATTGTGTTGCAGCAAGTGCCGACGTATGACGAGAGCTACTTTCAAAACGGTGGGCGTCGTCCGGCATCGGAGAGTGAGAGCGAAGCTCCGTACGATCCTTATGAGGTGACGTCTCGGGGACGTGGGGACGAAGACGCCTACGGGAGGAGGAGGGACGAGGTCGATCCGTACGGAGCGAAAGACTCGGCCAACGGAGGAGGATATGAGAGCGGCTACTCCAGCAACGGGGAAAGCGGGAGGAGTGACGATGATCTGAGGAGCAGAGATCCGTATGCATATGATAGGAGTTCATCTGGAGGAGCAGGAGACAGGTCTTCCTATGGAGGAGGTGGTGAAGCTGATCGATCATCTTATGCGGCTGGAGGAGGCGGAGGAGGTGACAGATCGTCATATGGCGCTACTGGAGCTGACAGCAGGTCTTCTAACGGAGCTAGTGGCGCTGATGGGGTCGATAGATCGTCTTATGGAGCTGGCGGAGCCGACAGATCTCCGTATGGAGCTGGCGGAGCTGACAGGTCTTCTTATGGAGATGGTGGAGCCGACAGATCTTCTTATGGAGCTGGTGGAGTTGATGGAGCCGACAGATCTTCGTATGGAGCTGGAGGACCAGGTGGAGCTGACAGATCTTCGTATGGAGCTGGCGGAGCTGACAGGTCTTCTTATGGAGCTGGTGGAGCCGACAGATCTTCGTATGGAGCTGGCGGAGCTGACAGGTCTTCTTATGGAGCTGGTGGAGCCGACAGATCTTCTTATGGAGCTGGTGGAGCTGATGGAGCCGACAGATCTTCGTATGGAGCTGGAGGGCCTGGTGGAGCCGACAGATCTTCGTACGGAGCTGGTGGAGCCGACAGATCTGCGTATGGAGTTGGAGGGCCTGGTGGAACTGACAGATCTTCGTATGGAGCTGGAGGGCCTGGTGGAGCTGACAGATCTTCGTACGGAGCTGGGGGGCCTGGAGGAGCTGACAGATCTTCGTACGGAGCTGGGGGACCTGGGGGAGCCGACAGATCATCCTATGGAGCTGGAGGAGCTGGCAGGTCTTCATACGGAGCTGGAGGTCCGGGTGACCGGTCGCCTAATGGAGGTGGAGCAGCCGACAGATCATCCTACGGAGCTGGAGGACCTGGTGGAGGAGGTTCGCCTTCATACGGCTCCAGGGACTCATCAGGCTACGGAGATTCAGACAGAAGGGCAGGAGGAGGGGGAGGACCTTCCTCTAACGGCGACAGAACATATCCCTACGGAAGATCCGGAGGAGGTGGAGGAGGAGGTGGTGGTGGTGGTGGCGGTGGAGCGAATGGAAGCAGCTCGTCCTCAGCGTCTGGGACGCAAGACGTGTATCGTTTGTCTGGACAGTCTGGAGTGGGTGACCCGTACTCAGGCGGAGGTTCGTACACGTACACCTTCGGAGGACCTGGAGGAGCAGAAGGGCGCCTGGGCTACTCACGAGGCTATCTCAACGGAAACTCATCCACCAACGCCCAATGCTCAGGCTGCTGTGCTCAACGCTGCATCGCTGAAAAAGGCTCCAGGGTGAGTTCACTTTCCACAACTTCTCTTCGCTTAAAACTGCGAGTGTTTATCGAGTGTGGGCTGTTGTGTACAGGGACCTCCAGGACCTCCAGGAGCGCAGGGTGACAAAGGCCAACAAGGATTCTTCGGAATGGAGGGACTTCCAGGGCCCAAAGGAGATCGAGGTGACGTGGGACTTCAAGGTCCTCGAGGAATCAAAGGAGATCGGGTACGAAGAGTATTTCTCTTGCGCATTGTAGTCTTTTTTCTTCCTCCTTCATGTCTACTTGTCATCTCAGGGAAAAACTGGAATGCCCGGATTCCCCGGAATCCCTGGAATTCCCGGATTGCAAGGAATCCAAGGACCTGCTGGAGTTCCTGGAACTGATGGATGCAATGGAACTGACGTAATGTTACAAGAGCACAGCTCAAATTAGAACTGTCTGAACTAAGCATTCTTTGAAATATAGGGGTTTCCTGGAAATCCAGGAGTTCCTGGACAACCTGGACCCAGAGGATACCCAGGAATACCCGGAGAAAGAGGTAACACAGCTTCACCCGTACCACCTTTCACAGTTTTATAGTGTTCTAAATCCATTCACTTGCCTATTCCATTAGGAATTAAGGGAGATCCGGCGATCGCTCGTCCTGGAGAAAAAGGTCAGAAGGGAGAACCCGGACTTCTTGGGACAACGGGTCCTGTCGGTCCACCCGGAAATCCCGGAAGAGACGGATCAAAGGGAGCCAAAGGAGACTCAGGCTTGAATGTAATTTCTTTCACTTCCACTTAAACTTCTTTTTCTATAGGGAGGTGAAAGTTTTCTGTGTGTGTGTGTTGCAGGGAACACCAGGAATACCGGGTATTCCAGGGCCAAAGGGAGAAATGGGATTGGCTTTCGAAGGTCAGAAGGGAGAGAAAGGAATGACGGGAATGACGGGACCTCCAGGACCTCCAGGAAGCAACAACACCTTTGAAACAACTCGCAACGACACTTTGTTCACGGGACCGAAGGGAGAGATCGGAATCAAGGGCGAACGGGGTGACTTGGGATTGTCTGGTCCACCTGGTCCTGTAGGAAGTCCCGGCCTCCCTGGAGCTCCTGGTTTGTTGGGAATGAAGGGCGAAAAGGGTCTTCCCGGTCCTGCAGGGCCCAGAGTGAGTCCTCATCAACCACTGAACTCCTAATATTAGAGATTTACTTTGACTTAAAAATGCGGTTATTTATCTCTGCAGGGACGAGACGGTTATCCGGGACCTGTAGGACCTTCGGGAATGAAGGGAGACAGAGGAGAGGCGGGTCTTCCTGGTCTCGATGGACTGAAAGGATCCCGAGGAGACTCAGGAAGGGACGGAGAAAAGGGATTCCAAGGGCTTCCTGGTCCACCTGGGCCTCCTGGAGTGAGTGCTAAACTTAACGAGTCTAGTTAATTAGTGATGTGTGGGTTCTTTATGGGCTTTGTGTGTGTTTGTAGTGTCTCAAAGGAATTGCTGGTCCACCAGGTCCTGAGGGACCACGAGGATATGCCGGTTTGCCAGGATTGAAGGGAGACGACGGAGCTCCAGGTCTTCCCGGGGCAATGGGAATCCCAGGACCTGTAGGAGGAAGAGGTTTACCAGGAAGAGACGGACAGGAAGGATTGCCAGGAATGAAGGGAATCAAGGGAGACGCAGGAATTCCAGGACTGCCTGGAGAACGAGGAAATGATGGAATTCCAGGGGCTCCTGGTCCTCCGGGTCCACAAGGACTTCCAGGAGACAAGGGGTTGTCGATTCAGGTTGGAATAGTTCTCTTGCTTGGAGTCCTGTCAGCTTCAATCGGTTCGGAAGTTTATTTATATCCTGTCTGCGCGTAATTTGTAGGGACCGAAAGGAATGGACGGAGCGCCGGGAAGAGACGGGTATCCGGGAAGAAAAGGAGAACGTGGCTTCCAAGGACCTGTGGGTATTCCTGGAGACTCCCAAGTTGGGACTGCAGGACCTGTGGGACCTCCTGGATTTAAGGGACAAGCTGGACGAGACGGAGTTCCTGGACGACCTGGTCTTCCAGGAACTCCCGGGCCGAAGGGAGACCATGGCGGTGCCTGTGCTGACTGCAGACCTGGAGAACCGGGATTGAAAGGAGATCGAGGATTCCCAGGGGCTCCTGGACTGGCAGGTCCCCGAGGGCCTTCTGGAGAACGTGGACATCCTGGAGACCGAGGAGAAGATGGGTTGTCTGGAATTCCGGGTCTTCCTGGACAAGATGGACTTCCTGGAGTTCAAGGTAACGACATGTGAAATAAAATACAGGGAATTTGGGACTTATGCTATATCAAATCCTTTGCAGGTGCTCCTGGTGCAAAGGGGGAAAAGGGATTGTCTGCAATTGCTCCGGTGATCGAAGGACGTCCTGGAGACAAAGGAATTCGGGGAGAACCCGGTCGACCTGGATTTGAAGGACCTCCTGGCGCTGAAGGTCCGAAGGGATTTGCAGGATACGTTGGACTCAGTGGACCTACAGGAGACAAGGTGAACTCCTTAAACCTTAATTAGTCAGTGGGAGTTGTCTTAAGTATCGTGTGTCAATTACAGGGAGACCGAGGCCTTCCGGGATTGGATGGAATTTCTGGTCTTCCAGGAATTCCTGGAGCGAAGGGAGAGCGCGGAGAGAGCATTAAAGGAGAAAGAGGATTCCCAGGAAATGACGGAGAGCGAGGATGGAAGGGAGAAACTGGGCCGACGGGAGGAAAGGGAGAAGCAGGAAAGTGTCCAGAAGCAAGTAGTCTCACGAAAGGACCCAAGGGTATTGTAGGGCCACCTGGGCCTCCTGGACTTAAAGGTGACCCTGGATTTAAAGGAAATGCTGGAGAACCTGGACGAAAGGTATAGTGGAATGTGGAGATATTCTCTTGAAGAATCCACTCGGGATTGAATCCACATTGTTTGTTTGGGCTTCAGGGTGAACGCGGTTTCAAGGGAGAGTTGGGAATTCCAGGACCAGTCGGCCCTAGAGGACTTCCAGGGCCACGAGGAGATAAGGGAGAAGCCGGTCCTTTGGGATTCCCTGGAGAACCTGGAGATCCTGGAAGGAATGGTCAGTGACTTATTGGAGTACAGCTTAATTCGCATAATCATTTTCGAAAGCTAATTTGGTTATGATTGCTTTTCCAGGAATCCCTGGAAGACCTGGAGATCGGGGAAAGAAGGGAGAGGCTGGTATTCCTGGAGTTGGACCTCCAGGACCCCAAGGAATATTTGGTATTAAAGGAGAAATGGGCCTGATCGGTTTACCTGGAAAACCTGGATTACCTGGATTACAAGGTACGACTCAGCCTTTCTATTTTCTACATCACAGTAGATGAGGAGCGATGGTCTGACTATTGACCAAACAAGAATAATTTGTAATAGTGCCAACGAAATAATAATTGTTGGTTTGTTGGTGACAGGCGCTCCTGGATTCCCCGGAGATAAGGGAGATAAGGGAGACACGGGACTTGATGGACTCAGAGGTAACTTGGATTGTAAGTGCCCTTAAAATCGAATTTAATATGGATGGTGTGCTGTTGCAGGAAGCAAAGGTGACCCTGGTTTCCCTGGTCCATCTGGAATACCCGGACCAAGAGGACCTCCTGGTGACTCTGGATTTGATGGACCTAAGGGTACTGCACATATATCAATCAATGACGACAGATCTGTCAAAGAACAAACACCGAGAGTGTAACGAACTTCCTATGTGTGTTGCAGGTGACAGAGGACTTCCTGGAGAACCTGGTCCGTCGGGTCTTCCTGGATTCCCAGGTACGTTGGAACATTCTCTCAACAGAAGAAATATGCGACGAGGATATAAGTTACCGTCTTCTGCTGGATTTTTGCAGGTCCCAAGGGTGAGTTGGGACTTCCTGGCTTCGATGGACAGAAAGGCTTCCCCGGACCACGAGGATTGCCTGGAACTCCTGGAGCTCCAGGAATGGACGGTTTACCCGGATCATTAGGAGACAAGGGCGACCGAGGCTTCGACGGACTCCCTGGATTACTTGGAGACAGAGGAGATCCTGGACTCCCTGGGTACGGACACTATCTCAGGAAAAGATTCATTCGTTTGCCATTGTGTCACAATGTTCTTGGGAATTATTTTGTAGGCTTTCTGGAGAGAAAGGAAACACAGGACTTCCTGGTATTCCTGGAGTTGGACCCTCAGGTCTTCCAGGACTCAAAGGAGACAGAGGCACGCCTGGATTGATTGTATGAATCGAGTTTTAATATTTGTAAGTTGATTTGTGTGCTAGAGAAGTAGCTGAACATACATTTAACATTGCAGGGTCCCAAAGGAGAAACTGGTAGAGCTGCCGAGAAAGGAAATAAGGGAGAAATCGGACGAGAAGGACCAAGAGGGGCTCCAGGAGCTCCGGGACTTGACGGACTTCCAGGTAAACTTTGAATCATGTTTTGGTAGTAATAGAACTATGAGTGTTAGGTATTATAGTTACTAACAATCCCGTTGGATGTTCTTTGCTTTGACAGGACTTAAGGGAGATGAAGGACTTCCTGGCTACGGTCCCCCAGGACTTGTGGGACCCAAGGGTATGGCTTTACTTTTATTCTACCACTAAACTTGACTTCAAAACTTCTGATGTTCTTTCTCAGGTGACAGAGGATTCCCCGGTGCGCCTGGATTAGACGGCCTTGGTGGACAGAAAGGAGCTGTTGGTCCTGCTGGAACGCCTGGATATTTGGGACAAAAGGTCAGAGGAGACAGCTGGAGAAACGCTTACCTGCTTAAAGTTCATTACGAGATGAATGGGGTGTGTTGGGACTGTATAGGGATTACCTGGGTTGCCCGGTGCTCCAGGAGAACCTTGTTTGGACGGCGTCCCAGGTGAAAAAGGAGATACTGGATTCCCAGGACGTGAAGGGCCTTCAGGACCTCGAGGACAGAAAGGAGATCCTGGACGCAGTGGACTGGATGGTTCTAAGGGAGAAAGAGGTTCAATGGGTCCTGCTGGACTTCCAGGATTCCCTGGAGAAAAGGGCAGCAAAGGAGAAGCTGGACCTGCAGTGTTTGGTGAACGTGGACCTCCAGGAGCTGCCGGTCCTGCTGGAGAAAAAGGAAATCCAGGTTTCCCAGGACTGCCGGGACTTAAAGGAGATCGAGGAGATGCGGGACTTCCTGGACAACCTGGAATTGCCGGAAGACCTGGATTAGAAGGACCGAAGGGTACGGCTCAAAATTACAGTTGAAAGAACTTATTTTTTTGAAACCGTTTTGTATGTTCAGGTGACACTGGCCGTATGGGACCACCTGGACCTTCTTCACTGACTGCCAAGGGAGAAAAAGGTCTTCCTGGATTGCCCGGTGCACCAGGAAGAGATGGAATTCCCGGTTTTCCCGGAGCCAAAGGAGATCCTGGACCATCTGGTCTTCCTGGATCTCCTGGTCAACCCGGACTCCCGGGACCTCTTGGTCCTCCCGGAGGAAAGGGAGACAGGGGCTTCTCTGGATCACAAGGTTCGAGTCTAACAATTTCGGAGGATAGCCGTGTTATAATACCCTACTTGATGCTGTTCGACACTTAGTTACACGGTTACTTTTTTTTACTTCTGCAGGAACTCCAGGCTTGGACGGTCTACCCGGACGACCCGGTTTAGACGGACAACCTGGACTGTTGGGAGAAAAGGGAGATCGTGGTTTCCCTGGTCTTCCTGGAACTGCAGCTCTCAAGGGTGATCAAGGACCTCCTGGACTATCTGGTGAGCTTTATTTTAGTAACACGCCTTTTTATCCACAAGAACCACGAACAGTTCTCACATCGTGTCATGTTAGGCATCCCTGGAACTCCTGGACAGAAAGGAGACCCTGGATTTCCAGGATTGAACGGTAGTCCAGGTTTGCCTGGACTTAAAGGAGATCGAGGTCTTGACGGACTCACTGGTAATGTCCTCCTCTCATCAAACAGTTCTACTTGTTGTATCGTTATTCATATGAGAGTATTCAACGAAATAAGGTGTGGCTGGACTTCCTGGTCAACGAGGAATGAAGGGAGACAGAGGTGACGCAGGATTACCTGGACCAGCTGGACCAAAGGGAGACATTGGGCCTCCTGGATTCCCTGGAATTGATGGAAAGGTTGGAGCTCCAGGTTTACCTGGATCTCCTGGAATTCCTGGTAAGCTGATATTCCTATCCAAATCCTTAATGGGAAACTGGTGAACTAAGGAAATCGGTTTTGTTGCTACAGGGGGTAAGGGTGACCCTGGAAGACCTGGACTACCTGGTTTAGCTGGAGCAACTGGTATGGAACATCAGCCTTCATGAGATTTAGGAACTGCCAGGGCTAATTGCGACTTAATTTGTGTGGATTTCCAGGTCTGCAAGGACCTCGAGGAGATCGAGGTTTCGACGGTCCTCCAGGATCTTCAGGTCTCGTGGGACCACCCGGAGCTAAAGGAAGCGTGGGAGAACCTTGTACTGAGACTGGAGACTATTTATCCGGCATTCTTTTAGTGAAGCACAGTCAGTCAACAATGCTTCCACAATGTCCACCAGGACAAACCGCTTTGTGGGATGGATACAGTCTTCTCTACATCGAAGGAAACGAAAAATCTCACCATCAAGACTTGGGATTCGCTGGTTCTTGTATCCGCAAGTTCAGCACGATGCCTTTCCTCTTCTGTGACATTAACGACGTTTGCAACTACGCCAGTCGTAATGACAAGTCCTATTGGCTCTCCACAAACGGCCCTATTCCAATGATGCCTGTGTCAGAAGATGCCATCCGACAGCACATCTCCAGATGTGTGGTTTGCGAAGCTCCAACTAATGTCATTGCCGTACATTCCCAAACTGTACAAATTCCCGACTGCCCTGGTGGATGGAGCAGTCTGTGGATCGGCTACAGTTTCGTCATGGTTTGTCAGAAATCTGTAGCAAAAGAATTGTAGCAGGTCGTGTCTGAATATGTTGTGAGTAACATGCGTTCGTTTTTACAGTACACTGCTGCAGGAGCAGAAGGAGGTGGACAATCCCTAGCAAGTCCAGGTTCCTGTTTAGAACATTTCCGTGCAACACCTTTCATCGAATGTAATGGAGCTAGAGGAACATGTCATTATTTCGCTAACAAATATTCCTTCTGGTTGGCCACGATCGAAGACAGGGATCAATTTGAGAGGCCTAAGAGTGAGACGCTCAAGAGTGGTAACTTAAGAACCAGAATATCCCGATGCCAAGTTTGCATCAAGAGTTCGGCAATCTAAGCTATTTTTATTTGATTGGACATACATTGTGCTAAATATTTGTTGAGATCGCTTTGATTTGTTAAATTTCGTTACTTTCATAGGCTAGGCCGTCGATTACTAGTATGGGGACCAACGTTTAATACTTAATTATATTTACATTTAAAGAGTATCTGGTGCTAAACCGACAGCCGTTTTATAGTTTTTGTAGTTCGATTTCCATACACTGAATTACTTAGAAATCTTACTTTTTTCCTGAATGGATCTGTAAATTGACCGTAACTTTTACAATGTAAATGATTTCAATGCGTAGCTAGCCTGTACAAACAAAAGATTTAAAACCACATCTTGTAAGTTTTAATTCGAGTCTAAGTCAATCTGTGCCAAGTTGGAAATTGTGATGGGAAGGTAGAGTTTTCTTTTCTGGAGGAAAACACCTGCCTTACTTAATCTAAAATTTTGTAAAAGATGCTTTTTGTATTTTTTGTAAACATGAATCATGAATCTAGCATAATAATCAGGAAATTTAATCAATTTGCTGACACAACCACTGTAATTAACACTGCCATTGTTGTATAAAACAGTGATAATTTTGTACTGCTCGCTTTCTGTAAAGGAATGCTAACTTTTTAGAAAGCTACTCGTTCTTCTATCACTGCCATTTTAAAGCTAATGCACATTGTTACTTAAAGTTTTTAACACACGCCAAAGCAACACGTACTTAATTGTATCCGGTGGTCGAATAAACTAGCTAAATTACACTTTCGTATAAAACTTCAGCCAGCTTATTGTGATGAGTTTATTAGTGACAATAAAATTTTATGAGAAGCAGCGTAGAATTCGTTTATTCCATATCAGACTTACTAAGATATTCACAGTCATATTTCAGGCAGTTCTGTCCAAAACAGGCTAACATAATATTGCTGTCAATAAGTACTTTTGTCATTATTATTCTACAGCGGCTGATTTCAGTCCAAACGCATATTTCAAGTCTTCTACAGGCACATTCAAGGAGATCTTCTTGTGAATTGACGAAGAATTCATTTCAGTTATCGCTAATTTCATTAGTGAAAGTCTCGTACTGGCATTTACAAATTGATCTACCGACCAAGACATTCCTGCATTTTTAAAATCATAAGGTTGAGATTACATCACAACCATAAAACCTTATTGTAAGAAAATGAAAAGTGTGAAGTACCATCATAGGCAGCAGAAGAGCTTAAATTATTGTACAGTGTGATTAAGGTCGTTTCTTCACTTCCATTTCTCTGAAGCTCGTTTGCAAGATTTTCTAAAAGCATTTGCTCGAGTGCAGTACAATTTCTAGAACAGAATATTCATTTATTTATTGATTTTAACTCTTATTCATGTGTAAGCATAGGAAATGAGAGGACGTAATGCTTACTTAAGAGTATCTATCTTGGGTGAAGAAAATATCTCCTTGAAAGCCCCATCAACAGCTTTCATTCCTGAAATAGCTCCAGATCCAGCCTCTACTATTTCTATTGTTCTTTTTGCGATTTCTAATGCTCTTCTTGCATCTCCTGAAACAGCTGCTACTTTTCTTGATAAAAGAATAATAGCTTCATCTTTAACTTTTTCACTTTTGCACGGAGCTAGCGAATTCTTAATTATAGTCTGCAACTGTTCGTGTGTATAAGGAGGAAAAATGCATCTTGTCAATCCCTAAAATGACGAATTCGTAATCAAGATTAAAATTCATACAAAGTACTCAAGAAACACTAAATTGATCGTTTAAGTTATTTTAGAACTTACGATACGAGATACGTTTCTCATAACCAGACCATTTTCAGGAAGTGACATCGTGTTGAAAATTGCCACAAGGGAGAAAGTAGTTGATGCATGAGATGACCACTCCAACAAATGGTATAGAATTGACTGCTTCTTATCTAATATTTGATCCAACTCATCGATCACCAAAACTGTCGGCAATCGTCCTTTAGTTTCAAAGTAACTTCCTAATTTCTTCAAAGCAGTTTGGGGGGTTAGCTTAATCTTCTCTCCTTTTAATTCACAGTAAAATCTCTTCCAGATTTTATCAGGCGAACTTAAACTCAAACCATTGATGTAGACAAACTGAATGTCGTAAGGATAAAGGAATCAAATTTTAGTTACATAGCTAACTTTAAACATTTTTCATCCACACAAAATTACAAAATACATCTAATCTAAATACTCACGTTAAACTTAAGATGTTCTTTTCTCTCGTTCGCATATCGCGTAAGTGTGTCCACAACCGACTGTACAATTACTGTTTTTCCAGTCCCAGGAACTCCACTGACGTACAGACACCTGTCAAGAAAGCGAAATAATAAATATGATGGCTTTTCTAAAACAAACTCTTACTTACATCATAATCAGGGAAGTCTTACCTGCTTCCTCTGGAAGAAATGTTCTCATGAAGAAAAGTCCAAATCTCCTCAAATTGACTTTCTCTGCAAGGCAAAGGACATTTTGGAACTCCCAATGAATTAAAACGCCATGCGGAGCTCCCTACTTTTCCAGGTGACTTGAATGGAGATTTCAAAGGGGTTTTAGCTTTAGGAGCCGGAGGAGGTGAATCTTCATCAATGACGGGATTCTCCACTTCAACAAACGGCCCAGCCGGGCCAGCTGGAGTTTTCAATCTACCCGATGTTCTTGCTTTGCTAAGAGTTGCTGGTGTTTTTGGCTTGACCGGAGTTTTCGACTTGACTGGGGTTTTCGACTTGACTGGGGTTTTTGGCCTGACTGGAGTTTTCGACTTAACAGGGGTTCTTGTCTTTACTGGAGTCCTCAAGTTTGCACGGGTTTTTACTGGAGACGAGGGACCATCTTCAGAAGTAGAATCATCTGCCGGAAGAGACGGACCCGGAGTTTTTGTTCTTCTGGAAGTCCTACAGCCTACAGTTGTCGGTGTCTGAGGTGTTCCACGGGTTTTTGAGGGCACCGAAACTTTAGATTTGACTGGAGATGGACTGGAGTCGCTTACATCCAACTCTTCATACGTTGAAGGCTTTACAGAATTACGGGTAGTTCTACCCGTGGAACGTGCTGGTTGTTCCACTACCGTTCCACGGCTTGTAGATAAACTAGACGTGAACCTGGAACTTCTTCTACGCCCTTCCGCATCGTCTCCACCACGTCGCCTCATGTCGAAAGAAAATTGGAGTCGTCAAAATCAAAAAGTCGAAATATTATTAGTGATTCAGTGAATTACTTTGTCTCCGTTTGTTTGGAACTTCTGGCATTGGGAGGGATGGATGTACACTGTACACAAAGATCTTTGCCACTTACACAAGAAATGGATATTCTCACCTTGCCCCACAATGCACGCGATAATAATATTTATGAGACTTCAACAATTTTTTACGTAGATTTTTGAAACTGTTTTATGACAGCGTAAGAAATATACGAAATCACACTTATTTTATATCAGCTGAATTTCAGTTAACATTATAATTCATCAATTTATTCTGTGCTAATGTTGTACTAAAATCAAGTGTGGTAACTCACTTCATAATCGATCACTTTAATTAGAATATTATTACTGATTATCAACAATATGAATAAATTTCATTTCTGTAACACTCATTTTTTTGCTGATGCATTTGAGAACTTTCTATCTTTGGAGAATAGGAGGAAGTTGATTGTATTTAGCGTGATCAACAACTTACTTTAGGTATAGTAATAAATAATAATACCTTTTATAAGCTGTAAGTTTCATTACTTTAATGACGCCTGTGGCTTCAAGATTTATTTAATTTCGGTATGAGAAATCCTAGCTTTCATGTGTATAATACATTTATATTGCTAAATTGTGTTGCATATAAACGATATTGTAAGCTTTACATAGAGCTCTGAATCATCTTCGAATAGTCTAAGAACCTGGATGGAGCTGGAACGGATCAAGTGCATCTCTGAATCTATAATTTTATCTTAAAGTGTTCTTTGCAATTTACATGTGTTTACTATTTCTGTGATAAAATTTTGAATATTTAACATCATTTCCTGGTCATTAGAATATATTTAGAGTGCAACTGCAACTTCTCAAACAAGGTTGATTTTGGCATACGTGGCAATAAATCTTGTTTCTCAAATATTCTTCATTAGCGCAAATTATATTATTATATCAAAACTAGAAAGTTATTTGCACCTCAGGTAAATAATGTAACTTATTCAAATGTAAGCTTTAGTTTTGAATCCTCGTACCTATCCAGCATCTACTCACAAATATCGTAAACTTTAAAATATTCGTACTAACTAATAAAACTGCTCAAAAAATAAATAAATAATTTCTACAAATCTACTCGTCTTCGTCAGAATAATTTCCGCTTGGATAGATATTTAAGTCCTTGGCACTGTGAAACGAAGAGTCTGGGCTGACCGATGCAGAATTGGCAGTATGCGTCTTGGTGAGTCTGGGGGTCTTGCGTGGTGGCTGATCCTCATCTTCATCGTCATCGTGCTCTTCTGAGCTGTTACTGCTGTTGTCTCCATTTCGACGAGGAGAACCTGGAGGTGACAAAGCTTTCAAGATCTTTCCACGGCCTTGGTTCCAGATGTTAGACAATTGACCGTCTCTTCCGAATAGCAGAAGGAAAGAATGAATAAATTTTCTAGAGTTGTCTTCCCATTTGTGAATAATGTCAAGTCTTTTTTCATCGAAAGTCTCCAACACTCGTTTGCCTTTAGTTTTCAGTGAGTCCATTTTTGTTTGAAACTTGAATTTCTTCTCCTGAAAATGAGGAAGAATCTATTTGTGAAAACATATCCTGACAAGCAACCATTACTAGACTGAAGTATCAATATTATATCACTGGAAAAATGGAAGAAAGAAAGCTTACATTTATGAATCCGACGTTCAATTCTTTGGCAGAGTAGCCTCTTTCCAAATTCCTTCTAACATACATATCATAATCACGGACAATCCTTGCCACAATATCAGAAGTTGAGACTCCTTCAGTCCTTTGAGTTGCCACGAACATTCCCTTCTTCTTGAGGAAAGCATAGACGTCTTCGCCTGTTCCAGTAGTATAAGGCTCCTCGTCATGAGCCACGAAATCGATCTGAATGTGGAGCCAGAAGTATTTTTATTAGGACTTAGGACTTCCATAATTTTTCACACATTATATTAATGAATCAATAAAAATCGGCCAAACCTTGTGCCTGACTGTAAAATCATCGTCCAACTGCCATGGCGCATCTTTCACAACTTCATCGACATACCGACAGTGCCTCACACCTTCATATCGTTCTGCTTCATTCATCACAGTGCAGCCTTTTTTAGAATAAGTTAATGCGTCACTGCAAACTACAGGAAAAAATTAATCTTATTTATCTGCACTTGACGTAAACGATGTAAGTTGCTTTTGCAAAGTAAAACTGGCTAGCGTATGCATAAAATCCATCAATTAATTACCTCCTACAATGAGGTAGACATTTGGAAACAGATTTTTGGCTTGCATAAGTTGACGGGCATGGCCTTGGTGAAAGAGATCATAGATTCCATCAGCATACACGCGAATCGGTCTCGGAGCTGAAAATGTACCAAAGTTGAAAGTAGAAATTAATAAGCCGTACCGTAGAGTCATTCAATGAAAGAGCAAGGTTGGCTCTGCCTCTTACCAGTTCCAGCTTTAGCCATTTCAACAGTAATTTTGGTGTTGTAGTCGCACCGATCAAGTTCCTTAAGAGCGAGATCTTCATCACTGAAGGGTGCAGGTTGGTAAAGTGTCTGCAATAAAGACATTTTTATTCCAAACGATTGCATTCACCTTACAGTTCACTTTGATTTAGATTTAGACTGAGGAATGTACTTTTCACATTCGAATCCACAGTCAACTAATGCAAACAAATTAACAAGCAATGAGATTTATTGCGAAAATTCATTCCCCTCTAGTTATGCTTAGTCTTAGAAATCGTTAAACTGCACACTAAATTCTTGCTGCACCCTTTTCATACAGTTCTCGGGATCGCATATTTTGATCTATTCAATCGATTGAATGCATTTCTGTTGTCGTGCCACTGTGTAAGTTTTGTAATGTAATACACATGTCATCGTGGAATTTTTGATGGAGTTCCGACAGAAATAAACAAAATGCATGTGTCATACGTAGCGTAGCTTCCTTTGATGGTTTAGTAGTGAGTACAGTAACACTTAACCATGAAATCGAACTTTGTACTTATATTATCGCATCAGTTTGATTAATCTCAACAGCTTGCATCTTTGAGGTAATAACATCCATCGTAGACATTAATGACAGAAATAATAAACGTGTCTCTTTCATCTATGAAAGAATCTTTGAAAGATGAAGATATTCTAGCTGACTGTGACACTTAGATTTCAACACAAATGGAGTACTACAAACTACCAGTCTTTCACTCCTTCTCGTTTTGTACCATGTTATTAATGTATGAGACTACCTTATGGTGAACAAGATGAGAGTACAGATATTTATACATTCTACGATCTGTCAAAATGTTACCTTCAAGCTCGAGATAGGTTTAGGGCTACTACTCCGCTGAATGTAGAGAAATCAAACCTCCCAACGTTAAAGGATTTAAGCACTACATCAGAATATCAGAAATGCATGCAACTTTCTTGATTAAAAAAGATGCACTGACGAGATAAAATATTTAATGCAAAAATAGAGAGATAT
>JAQGBV010001359.1:0-16198 GCA_034698685.1 Isotomurus pseudopalustris
TGATAAAATTCAACTGCACCTAGGTTTTTAAGCTGATGCCAAATTTTACAGACACTGATTTGATGATTGTTGTGTGCTTAGTGTCAAAGAAAAGATTCTAATTGATGCTTCGCACAATGTTTCTACCTAAGATTTCAAGCTAATAACTACCCATTGTCTCTAAATCTAGGTCGCATTTTTAATAAGATTTCGAAAATCGGTCGAAATTTCACCAGGACCTTTAAACAGGGAGAACCTTAAAAGTCGAGCCATTAAAACAAAGAAGTGCCTTTTTAGCACCTGACAAATCTTATTTTGTTTGCATGATTACATGATTAGGATCTTGAGCTGGGTAAATTTTTAAAAAATAAATTCAAAGGTGATTAACAGAGGATTGTTTCATCTGTAACGGAAGTTTGTGGGATCTTTGGTCCTTATTTTCTGCAAAAACTACTGTTCAAGGAATTAACCACATTAAACTATCAGTTTTGCTGCTAAATGGGGAGTTACAGTCGATATTTTAAAGATAATATTTTCGTTGTCATCGTGTCTAGTTGCGCGACATATGGGACACCCTGTATATTACTTGTTTATGAGGATACACGGTGGTGTGACATTTAATACATTCCTGGCCAGTATTCGCCCAACTATTCCCAGACATCCACTTCCTCTTGCACGTTGGACAATGGAATTCTCCGAAACACCGTTTCTTTCCTTGATACGGAGTCAGACTTCCCTGCACAAAAATGCAATATTGCACCATAATCAGTACAATCAGCTCTACTGCACTGGCAAAGAACTATTATGGAAAGTTTCGCTACTTTCCTTTCTTACATCTCCATAAACAGTGGAAGTCAAA
Source organism: Isotomurus pseudopalustris (assembly GCA_034698685.1). Taxonomy (NCBI): domain Eukaryota; kingdom Metazoa; phylum Arthropoda; class Collembola; order Entomobryomorpha; family Isotomidae; genus Isotomurus; species Isotomurus pseudopalustris. The sequence continues at coordinate 839 of JAQGBV010001359.1, forward strand.
GGCACAACTTTCTGAAAGTTGAGGTGAAAGGGACCTAAACTCCCTGTGACTTCGCTATGGCTGCTCCTGCAATTTATTCTTAAGTTTCCCATTTGCCCGGTTAAGTCGCCTGTACAGCATAACGCAGCGTGGGATAATTAACATTGAAGAACAGATTGATAACTGACAGGGTTCTGGTATGGCATACTATACCTTCCGGCGATTTTTGTACTTGATGAGGTGAGTTCCCATTGCAGGTGCGACCAATTCCATTGCTGTTGCTGTTGCACACGAAAAGACATTGTCCCCTGGAGAAATGAGATTTGGTTGGAAATGTTGGAACTGGGAAGCTCGTCTCAACTGAATTACAACCCGACGATTGCTCGCACCTTCTACAAGGACCAAAGTTTTTGGGTGAGCCAGGAGTTCCAGGATTCGACAAATACCAACTTTGGCTTATCTGAATATCCCAACATTTTAGTAATCGTATATAGTTATATATGTGTGTATGAGAATGCTCACTTGCAGCTGCTGCCTCAATTCACGGGGAGTGCTTAAATTACAGAAATTAACGAGGTTGAAAGGAGGTCCACAGTAAAATGAAGACGGATGAGCTAAATGTCGAATAGTTGTGTTTCTATTTTGAATTTTTCCAATTTCCACTTGGAAATCACGCCCACACTTTCTTTCCACTGAATTAAAATGGGAGTTTAGTGGAATAGGCATCCTGATTACATTTATACTGTTTTAGGAGACTTTCACTAGTCACAAAATACAGTTGATGCAAAATATAGTTGAAGTTCATGCAAGAATTTGAAATGCGTAGTGAAAAAATAAATTCACTTTTGATTTTATTTTGTCTCTTGCGAACCACACAGTACAATCAACAATATCAAAACCTACGAGGTTGCACTTCTCTGCACGGGTCCATGCAAAATGCATACTGCCATTCAAACCAAATCATTATTTTTCTTCTTCACCACATCACCTCAGTTGACTAGATTCTTCTAATATTAATCCTGCCCTATATATAGTCCTCCTTAAAGTACACTGTACCGATATAAACACATTAAGCGAAACACGCACCAAATTCCTCACAGTTTTAGTTTTACGTTAAATCTCCCCTGTTTTTTATGCCAACGAGTACCTCTCTTACTCTTGAGTTTACTTGATCTTATTTATACTCATTAGCACTAAAGGACAAGAGAATCGAGATATCGGGAATTCTTCTAGCAGTTCCACACAAATGAGCATTGTAAATGTATGTTTTGTATTTCTTTCATCCATTACCCTTTTAGCCTCTGGTGACACAGGCAAACATGAGCTCAAAAGTCAATAAAACACATTCTCGGTCTTCGTTTCTCTCTCACTCCTCTGGGACTCCGTAACTCCAGTTAAAAGTGTTCACAAGACACAAATTCTTTTCAGATGAACTTCTAAGCACTTCCGGACTCCTGAAAAAATCCTCGTGTCAAACATTCTCATCATAAGCAAAGCCGAATGAAGTAAACTTAATACAGATATAACCTTAACTTTTTAAATGTTTGTTCAGCCTAATAAGAATTAAAACTCTTCTTTGCTTAATTAAATCATAATAAATCATGACAATCATTTTAATCATCTTCATTCTGTGAGCATAATAAGTCTCTTCTTCATAAATCCTCACTCGTTTAAATCTACCGTAAAAATGACAATGACACACACGAATAACGAACACTCAATTTAATTATTAAACAAACGTCACTTTCATTTCACAATTAAACAAACACCATTATTAACAGCGTTCATCTTCTCCCTGAAATTATAACTTTCCTTTTCAATTAGTCTTCTCACTCAACTCAGTCAACAATTAAGTCATTGTCGCTTTCCAAATTTCCATTTCAATGTCCGTCTTTTAATTTTTTAATCCTTTACGTATCATAATACTCATAATCAATTAACAGACTATTCAATGAGACTTAAGCATCCCTTCACGTCTTATTTCCTCCAATTAGTGCACCTGTGTTGTCTTTTAGCCTTCCTCCCATCCATTAAATGTCAGCAGCGGATCCGAGACGCAGTTGTACAAACACCCTTAGATCCCTCAGATGACTTGGCATACATCAGAATAATCTTTGCCAATGGAAGTGAAAAATACGTTCGAAATTGGGAATGTCCTGATGGTCTCTGGTCCGAAGAGATGTTCGCAACTAAACAACAGCCTCGCTGTCTCTGTGTTAAGGGCATGTATGTAAATATTAACCTTCACCAGCCATAGAATTCAAGTTAACCAATACACTCACACTTGAACCTTGAACCTTTCAGCTTCGCAATTTCCAAAGAACTCTGTGACGAAGCATTTGAAATCATCACAGGAGATGAGCACTGCTACGACATCGGAAATACAAAAGTAGGGCTTACAAAAAACTAATCTAAAAAATCCAAACGTAAAAAACTGCATTCATTATTTCACAATTAATCTTTCCTTCCCAAGATCCGCAAAATATCTCCTCTCACAGGCCAAGGAGGCCTTCAAGGCCGAGCCAACACAGTTTTCCGTAAAGACGGTTCCTACTTCGCCCGTCTCATCTCCCCAACGCCAACTTCCACAGTATTGGAACAGGTCGACTACGTCCTTCGTCTCAACGACCCTTACGACTTCTCCGTTTACGCCACCGCATCTGACGGTTACGCAGCCCGTTTGGGTTGCCTGCCAGGCCAAACAGGAGTCCCAGCCGTAGGAACTCCAGTTTCCAACCCAGTCATCCAAATCGCCAAGCTTCCAGCCTGTGTAAATGAGTTCCGAGGTCCTCAGCCTTGGTGCTTCAAAAACTACACAGGCGAAGTCCCTCCAGCCTTATCTTACACAGCAACCATCAAAGTCGGAGCTAAATGGAGCATGAAAGGAACTGGAGCCGGGTCTCCGTATCCGGGTTCCTGCCGATCCCTCTTAGGTAAAAATCGGGGTGCTTCCGTCGGTGGCCGTCGAGTGGGAAGGAAGAAGCGAGCTTACCAACCATCCGCACGCAGATCTCCTGTCAAATCCCTTTCCGACACACTAGAAACAATCAATCCACAATACTGCGAGAACATCAAAAACACAAGCACGCGAGATCCACCCCAAATCGGCTTCATAAGCCCCATCGAATATTTTGTCGACCGAACTCCCTACGCAATCCACACGGATTTTCAGACCTGGGAAAACTACCAAAAAGACACTAACGAACAAACCCAAAAGATAATGAGGAACGTGTTGGACTATCACCTCGGAGAAATCAATCAACGAAATGACTCGAAGATTAAAATATTCAATCCCAGTCGAATCGATGCTTTCAGGTATATCCAAATCTCAAGAATTATCATTGAGAAAGTGTGTCCTCAAGATCGAGTCCCTTCTTTCGTCCTGGCATTTATGATCCGGCTATTCCGCATAATTCTTCTGGATCTCCAAGAAAAACACAAGTACACTGAGTTCCTCCTTCCAGCCTCACAACTTAACAACGACATTCTTAAGTCTCTCATGGAGTGTAAGAATCAAGCCAAGCCGATTAACTTTATGTACAATGAAACCTGTCCAAGTCAAGGAGTCTATGCCACAAATGACTCTGTCAATGTTACGAATGTGTTCTACAAAGATATCAATCTCACGATGCCCCAAGATCTTAAATGGACTTCTGGAAGTGTAGACTTTCCTTTGGAAACTGTTTGGAAGATGATGGCTTTTGTTCACTACTATTGTGCTTCGTATTTTCCTACTCCTGTCCTCCACAGTCAGTTTGTTGTTAAGTATGAAGAGTTCTTTAATAATCCTTCTGCCCTATTCAGATGGTAAGCAAGAGAGCTATGCAATTTCAGCTTTTCGTTGGAATTGTTTTTGTAATTGCATGCAATTCTGTAAATGAGCGTTCCTATTCCTACAGGTACAACCCAGGCCCTGCAAACAAACTTATCAGAGCTCTCCTTCCTGCTTACGACTTAACACGCTTTGCGCAGTCAATTGACCTGTGCGTGTCCACAGCTCGTGAGATGTCTTTGTATAAAGGATGGCTTCGCAGACCTGCAGATGGGTTAGCATTCTTTCAAAAGAAGTTTGACATCAACAAATACACAACGGTAGCTCCTAATGTAAACAGAAGAAATTCGGGTAACGCTGGAAGACTAGCAAGATCGTAAGTTCATTAAGATACTTAATCCCGTAATTATTTCTGTCGCCCTGTCCTTAATTGTAACTAAAATTTCCCTTGTAGAAAGCGACACTTCGCTCAAAACAACATCTGGGAAGGTCAAGCCTACTGCCTCCGCAATTCAAAATCAATCTTAACCGATATCCGTTCCTCATCCATCTACCAATGCACAGTTCGTCCAGCCTGGTTCCACAACACAGACTATTACTTTTACTAGCCAACAATAAATTAACATTACGTACAAGCTAGTATAGGTTTTTATGAATAGCCTTTGAAAACAAACTCTCTATATTATGTATAAATTTAGCATTTTTTAATTCACATACCTAAAACCAATAAACTTTCACAACCCATGAAAACAATCCAAAAATACGAACGAAACACAACCTTCAACTCGAAAGCAGCTCTCCAACAAAAATCCCCACGTATTAAATCATTCAAACATTCAAACCCCAAATGACAATCGATTTAAGGAGAAATCTCAATTTAAATTCAAGGCTGCCTTCTACTTCTACTGAAGTCGCGTACATTACATTTAGGTATCCGCAGTGAACTGTCAGCCTCACAACACAAGTTTCTATTTCTTCAATCTTCTCTACAATACATTTAAAAATGCCGATTGAAGAATTCAATGCCAAATAAGAACGTGTCATACACAACAACAAATGTTATACATTTCACTCATCTCAATTCCCCACATTCGCATTCGTCCTTTTATTATCTCTCTCTCTCTCTTCAAACAAAATGACACGATTAAAAATACAAAAAAACACGTACAGCCACAGTTCTGTGTTTAAGCAGATCCCGTACAAAGATAAATAATATTATGTTACAGTACATTAATTCCTTTAAACGCATTAGCAGGGGCAACCTCCTCTGCCACAAGCACAGCCACACCTTTTGTCTTTGTGGTCTGCTTACTCTCCTTCTTGACAATGAAATTCACGTAGGTCTTCATGTTTTACGCATTACTTCATTACTTCACACACACGTTAATTGTATTATCGAACTTCCCAATAAAAGAAAAAGCAAAAGGAAGGAAGCCACAGACAATAATAATGAATATTATAACGTGTGAATGGTCTTCGTATCAATCTACGTGCAAAAACTCAACAAAACAGGATTCTCCTTATGAAAGAGCTTAGCAAAAAAACGCTTCTTTGGTCACTTTCCATTTCTACTGATATTACTAACTTCCTAAGCACACAACAACCCTACTAGTTATTACTTATTATTACGAGAAGACCTAAACTACTTTACAGCAGGCATATCAACAAGACAGACTAGTTCATCCGGCTGAAAGGTGAAATTACTCATTAAGTCAGCCTCTTCTGTAGAATGCGTTCTCTTTCAGATCTTTTAAATCTTTCAAAGTTTTTTTATAACCTTAAATGGCAACCTCACTTTCAATCCCAGAGAATTAAAATAATACCAAAAAATGCTGAATAGTACCTAATTAGTTGACTTCTTAATTAAATTCCTGACATGCCTGCATTCCCTTCCATTCGTTGTTTATGCGAAGGAATCATTGGCTTCCAGTTTCCTGTGTCTGATCTCGAACTCATTCGGAATATAGAAGAAGGTCTTCGTCTCCTCAAAGGAAGTCGGGTGGAAACTGTTTTCACGTGTTTGGAGTATTCTCCGTAGGTATCTCCTCCGTGTCCAGAGTGACCTGAGCTTTCGTACGGTGGACCTGCACCGTATTCACCTCCTTCTGGAGAAGACACGACGTATTCTTCGTGTCCGTGTCCTCCTGGAGGTCCATAGTGGCTTTCAGGCTCTCCGGAATGTCCTGGAGGTCCACCATAATGTCCTTCAGATCCTCCTTGGGCATAGTGGCTTCCTCCTGAATACGCACTCACTTCTCCGTGACCTCCATGACCTCCAGGCCCAGCGTATTCCTCTTGAACTTCCACATGACCTCCAGGTCCTCCAGGGGCTCCGTATTCTTCTTGAATAGCCACAGGTTCTCCTGGATATCCTCCTTCCTCCGCTTGAGGAGGTGGAGGTCCGTACTCTTCAGGGTGTACACCAGGTCCTGCAACCAAAGGTCCTGAGTCTTGGATAGGTCCTCCCTGTCCATTATTCTTGTACCGGATGAAAAACACTTCAGGCTTGTTCACAGGGACCTTCGCAGGAATGACCTTAATTGGAGGCGCCTTCTGCGGCTTCTTCACAAGAACGTAAATCTGTGTCTTCAATTCTGGAGGGGCCGGAAGCTCCACAGTGTGTTGCGCAGGGAGTGGAGGGTTTGGAGCGTTGATAAACACAACCTGGTAATGCTTCTGCTTCTTCTGAGGAAACGACTTGTAAACTTGAGGACGAACGCGGTCAGACGGATCGTGTGGAGCTGAGAAAACGTAAACAGATTTTGAAATCTCAGCAACCCCGTTTCCTCCTCCAAGTGGAGCTCCTTCAGCTCCAGGAGCTCCGTATTCTGGAGACGCTACAACTGCAGGAGCGTACGCTGCTACTTGAGGAGCATATGCAACATGAGCTTGTTGTTCATGTGGAACATACGCTTCCGCTGAGACAGCAGGAGGTCCGTATGCTACTGGAGCGTAGGACGCTGCAGGCTGATGACCCAAGTATCCCACGACAGGTGCAGGTGACACAAGAGAAACAGGACTTCCAACTCCTGAAACATAAGCGTATGAAGATGCTCCATGCCCGTGACTTATTCCTCCTCCACTCGACGCTGTCAGTCCATCGATAATCCCTTGGAGAGAATGCTGAGGACCTCCAGAAGCGTACGAAAGTCCTCCTCTCCGCACTTTCTTCGATGAACTCTGAGCTCCAAGCCCATTTGCTCCATTTCCACGATGTGAACGTGCGGCATCAGCCACTGCTAACACAGCAGCAACTGCCTACAAATTAATTAATTAATTAATTGTATCTTAATTAATAATCTCTTATCCTTTTAATCTTCCACTTAAGTTTACCTAAAATTAATGTACACAATTAGAATTTACAAGCTAATTTACTTACCACAAAAAGTCTCATTTTTCCCAACTTTCCTCTTGTAATTCCAATAATAATTCTGTTGTCACTTCTGCACTACCACATGAGAAATAGCGTCTTTTAACTCACATCCCCCTTCCTTTTATGCTTTCTGCTCGACTTAAAATTGTATCATTCATATCTCCCTTTGACTGCCTTCATAACATATTCTTAAATCATCCCAACACGGCAAAAACATGACAAAAAACATTGAAGCAAATGGGAAGAGGTACAACCGGCGTTTCACGTACGTACTAGCATTCGTACACTTTTATTCACTCAACATTTGCATTATTAGTGCAGACTGCAGTTGAAATCGACAACAACAATACAACACAGTAGGGCACAAAGGTACTAGTGCTACAATTTACTTTACATGGAATTAGGAAGGAAGGATGAAGGAGGGGTAAGCTGCAGATAGTCTCAAGTGTCTCAAGTCTGCACACCTTTCCTTGCTACCTGCCTAGCTCCCTACTTCACCATTTAGTTAATATTCTAATCTAGTTGTTCGATTTCGAATTTAAACATCTTTCTACACTTGTTCACAGCTTTGAATTATAAGTTGCACAAGTTGAAGTTGCAGCACAGCCGCAGATCTATCTCTTCTGGTTGCAAGTTTGCAAGGCAGGCCAAACTTACGCAGAGAAACACGTAACGCAGATCTTTCAACTGACTAAAACGTGTAGGCTGCTAATGGATGAAAGCTTAGTTGTAGTTGTAACGCGTAACTTGAAAAAACACGTAGATTCTAGATAATAATTTATTGTGAATTGAGTCGATTTATTTTGCTCTTCAAAAAAACACGTTTCTTATAATCTACATTTCATGTGTTCACTTCTAATTCATCTTTACTCTCTTTGGACTTGTTACTATTGGAAGACGTCCTTTAAAAAGAACTTTTCATTTGGGGGACGTGACCAACACCCAAGGCGTCTATTTCTACGATATGCACTTTGCCTTTTCTTCCGTCTTCCTAATCGATCATCTCTTTTTGAATTCTGAATGACCAAAGAATTCGCAGAGCACACACGGAGAGAGAGAGAAGACACTTTCGCGTTTCGCATATTCATTTTAGACATTTAAACACAAAAAGCCATTTCATCTCGTTCAAAAGTTGTTTTTCTCCCAATCAATATCACGTTTGAGTTTTGAGGCTTGTCCCTCTTAAGTAACGTGTGGTAATTTAACTTAAATTGGAAAAGTCGCTCACTCTTTTACAACTTCTAGTGTTCTAAGAGGCTACCAGTCCAAATCAACTTTTTGTACGCATTTAATAAGAAAAATAGTCGTGCATTCTTTCTTCCTTACAAATTACCCTTCGAATATATTCTGATGCATCGACGGACAATATAATCTTTTACTGCATTTAACTTAATTAAAGAATATCCTTTATGGAATTATGAAATATACAATTCCACCTTCTCGACGTCTTTTATAATAAGCGATAATTTAGCTACCTACTTAAACGATACTCAGGATTTGTGATTCGTTCAACTTTCATGGGCAAAAACAATGACAGATTAATAACTAACATGTCTCTCTACCTGCGTTGTCTCTGTGTGTGTGTCTTTGCTTACAGTCATCTTTATTTTAGTTTAGATTCCTTCAATTTCATCCACACACACTTCACCTTCCTGTTTTCTTTTATTATTATTATACTACTTTGAAAATCTGTGAACTTTTTTCTCCCATTCTGGTTCGTTTAAAAGAAAAATGCACTTCTTTATCAAGTGTAGATTCTAGATTTCTAAATATTCTCCTTAATGATGACACTTATATCTCTAGTCTCACAAATCACTAATACTATTATCTCCTTACTTAGTCATCTTATCTTTAGTCACCTCAGAAATCATGTTTAAAGTTTCAAAAAGAAAAATTCCTACTTAAAATTACAACTCAGTCTTTTTCCTTTTATGCAGCAGACAGAAAGATGCGATTAACTTTGTCGCTTTTTTCTCTCAAATCTTTAAGACATTTTTAAAGCTCGATTGAGTGATAGCGAACCGGAAATTCGCTGAGATATTCCCCAGCTTAACAGCTTGGCATAAAGTGATACAAAGTTGTTTCTATTATTCAAAAAATACACCTCAAACTTCCAACTAAATTACTCAATAAGTTTAATGCTCAGTTTAATAGTTTAAGTTTCTTGTGTGGGAGCTACCGGAAGGAAGCTATCAATAATAACTGGTCGTTGTCTATATTATTTAATTCAAATTGCACTTGCTGTCTCTCACACACACACGTAAGATTCAAAACATTTTATTGTTTACTTTCAGTGGCAAATCGTACAATTAACTTTCTCATTAAGTAATCGTCATTTTTTTTAGTTGCAGTTTAAGTAGGGAATTACGTGACATCCATTTCTTAGGATAGCTTAATTAATACTGTTATGATTAAATATAACAACAGCGTCTCCTGCTCCTCCGATTTCCGCAGCTTCTTCGGTTCCTTCATCTTCTGCAATGCCTTCGTCCACCTCATCTTCGTCTTCATTATCCAAATCTTCAGGAATCCCATCTTCAAAGCGAACGAGAGCTTTTAACACGTCTTCCAACTCGATCACACAAGTTCCAACTTTGATTTTCAGCTCTGCCTTCTCCTTATCCGTCATTTCAGCCAAGTCTTCCATGTAAAACCGTTTCTGATCTTCAAATTCACTTTGTCTTTCGACCAACTGGTCGATCATCGAACAAATCCACTTGTCTTCGTTTGCTCGAGTTCTGATCCTTCCTAGAAGATAGACAACCTCATCCAGCTTCTCTTTGAACCGGTCGAAAGTCTTGGGAAGCTCTGAATCTTCCATTAAGGTGAAGTCAGGAAGATTTGGAGAGGCTGAAATATCTGCAGTTCCTTCGTGTGATGTTGTGGGGGACATCAGCAGAAGATCTGCCTCATCAGTCGAAGGAAGAATTCCTGTCATCGCTTCTTCATCTCCTCCACCCAACTCTGGAAGTACAAAATAGGATTTCATTAATCTTTCATCAGGCTGTCTGCGTTACTCAGCTTCAGGTGAATAGGAATTTGTGGAATGAATTTAACATACGAAACGAAGAATCAGTTTCCATTTTAAATTCAGGTTTCAAAATACGTCAGGCTTTATAGGAGCCTGCAGATGATCTCGATTTGTTTGCAGGTGGAAGTTGAAGACACAGTTCTTCAGGGTAAAAAATAATATGTTAGGAAGAACTGGCAGGCAAAAAAAATACACAAAATTATATTTCCAAAACCCTGGTGACCTGTATAAGTTGATAAGACATATCTTTACTGGTGCAATAATGGTGAGTGATCCATGCTAAGTGAGCATTCTTAATTCTTTCAAATTACAATACTTAACACTGCATAGGCTCCATTCACAAACAGAATACAATAATGAAATTGCTGATATATAGACATGAATAATTTAATATTCATAATTTCATAAAAAGGTGAACGGGACATGTCTTATGTGTAGCTCAACTAATCAATCAGACCACATTTGTAATTAAAAGTCTCTGTCATTAAATTTTGTTTACGTACTAGTTAAATAATTTTTGATGCAGAAACATGAAAGGATATTGCGTTTCTCAAATCTACGCTTTTAATATAATTAGTTTCCCTTTTCATCATATAGCCCAAACTCGAGTTTGAAGAGCGCATCACATTATTAATACTTCGCCCGGCATCGATCGATCAGTGTGCTGCATGCAAACGAGTAGATAGAAGCGGATTCTGTGAAACCCACGAAAGAAAAACTTGAGTTGAATTAAACTAGAATTAACATTTCGTGTGAATTGCGGGACTACTGATTTTTGGATTTATTTGGTGACATGTGAAATCCACCGTATGTAAATTTGAGTCAGTATTTGGATGGTAACAGTTTGGTTGAGATAACAGGGAGAATTTAATGTTTAATAATAGGCTGGGACTCCGGCAGCGTAGACTGGGGCGGCGACGATTCCTCCGGTGGATCCGAATCGTCGGATTCCGGTGTTTGCGCTGGCAGCGTAGGCGTTGTGGAAGGATGTACCGCTGACTCCGGAGTAAAGGAGCTGAGCAGAAGCCACAGCGATGAGGGCGAGAACGACCACGACCTGGAGATTCATTAAAGATATTGATTAGATTGTAAGTCTCCCAAAACCCCAGACTATTTACTTCGGAGATTGTTACTTACGTATCGGAACATGGTGATTGAGTTTGGGTGTCTTAAGACTGGAGATGAATTTGAGGTTGTTAGAAAAGGTTGAGAATGCGAATGATACAGTTTCACTGGACAACTGGCCTTTTTAAGCGGTTGGGAACCCAGAAGTAAATTCATCGAAGTGAATCACGAAGATCATAAGAAAGAAGACATAGCAAAAATTAGCTTTACACGTCATTGATTCTTTCTTTCTCCTACTTCATTACAAACTCATGGAGCAATAATTACTGTATAGAATTTAATGACGTCACCAATTCATGCTAACGGTTGTGTGTGTACTGTGTGAGTGATCATAAAGCTGTATCTCATGTTTAAGAATTAGGAGAACAATGAGGGATGAAAAAAGCAATAGAAGAGCTCGTTGTGTTTCCCTTTGTTTGATAATGGTCACACCTTCTCCTTTGAGACTGCGAGATCAATCATTAAGCTTTAACTGTTCTTGGCTGATCTCAGAGTGAGAGAGTATGGAGCGTAATCCACAGCCCACTATCGACGTGATCTCAACCTTGATACTTTTTGTGTGCAACTTACAACTTCGTAACTACTTAAGTACTTAACTGTAATGATGATTTAACAAGAGGAGCCAAAGGGTAGAGATGATATAACAAACAGATAAAATCTGTGAGGAATTAGGGCTTCTGTGGATTGATTGGTTCTCTTTGGTTCTTTGTGTTCCTTTGACAGGTGAGAAAAGACATAACTTCTTAATCAGACTAATCGAGAGTCAGAGTGAAGACGAAGAACAAGGAAAAGGGAAACCGAACGATGTAATGTTAAATGTTATGCAACAAAAACTTTAATTTCTTTGTGTACCTCTGGAGTATTTAAGGCTGAGGATGAAATTCTTCCAGCATCAGTTCTCTCCTAACATTTTCATTACAAACCTTCTACCAAACTTCGACTTTAAGTCACCCAACCAAACAGTCAACATGATGAAATACGTAAGTTCCCTCAGAATTAAAAGATTAATAATAATATTTTACTTCGCTAATTGAACGGTCCACTAACGAGTAATTTGAAATTGAAATCTCCAGGTGATTGTCGTTCTCGCCCTCATCGCTGTGGCTTCTGCTCAGCTCCTTTACTCCGGAGTCAGCGGTCCATCCTTCCACAACGCCTACGCTGCCAGCGCCAACACCGGAATCCGACGATTCGGATCCACCGGAGGAATCCTCGCCGCCCCAGTCTACGCTGCCGGAGTCCCAGCCTACTACTAAATTAAATTATCCCAGTTAACTAAATTAATCTGTTACCATCCAAATACTGACTCAATTGTATATACGCTGGATTTCACATGTCACCAATTAAATCCAAAGATCAGTAGTCCCACAATTAATCGGACAAGTTGTCATTTCTCAGCATCAACTCATTCAACAGTGTTCGTCTGAATACAAATAGGCTTTCTTCATCTCCCGTTTTCACAAAATCATGAATCATATATTGGCTTGTAAAGTTGTTTGAGAGTAATACTTGTTAAAATTATTGAATTGACGAAAAAGTGCAATTAGGAAGTACAACTGAGATAAATTTATTCTTTTCCTTGGTGACATTTTCTGTTCTTGATGGTTTTAAAATTATGTGCTTGGCATTCACAGGACAAATATGATTCTCACCATCAATAGCATCTCCACTCGTCTACTTAAACTGTGTTATTTTATTTGTCGGATAATTGCGCTTAGGTGCTGAGGATAGTGCTAAGTAGAAAAGTCACGGAAATTACTTTCCACTCTGGTCCGTCAATGGCGACATCAAATCCCAATAAGGGTCTCAGGAGAGATGGACATTGATCTGGATTCCTTCCGAATTTCTTAGCTCGAGCAGTTCCGTGATTAAGTGTCCACGGCTCGGAATCCGGAACCATCTGTCCGAAGCAAATTGGATGAATTACAGATTCCAGTATACCAGATACCATGCAGGGTTTAAAATTAATATTGTTCTTTACTCTTTACTCTTGCTTCCCTTTTATTGTCAAACTGGCACGAGCAACTCCGTACACAGACTGCTCACCATTCCTCCAAAAAATGATGGAATGGATTTCTGGAGCTTAGAGGCACATCAGATTGGCTGGAGCTGAGTAAATCACAGAACTCTCAGCGTTTCTGTGATTGATACGGCTGGCTGACCTGAAGAAAGTGATTCCTAAGCTGTTAAGCTGTCTCCGCATATAGTAGAATGCGAAGGTACCAGTATGGATCAGGCCACATAAAATCTGTTAGGGGGTTATGAAATTCTGCTTTGTATTCTGTTTTGAGGTAAGAAATTATTAGTTTAACACCATCTAATAAAAGCCTATTGATTTTACTGAAATTACGTGTACTACAATTAAGAAACAAACAGGAAATAAAGAAAACAAGCCGAAATAATGAATCAGCCTGTATTCGATGTATTGTCGTCTGTGATACAATTTACTCTTTCCATTGTAGTTGGGCTATTTGAACTTATGCTGATCCATCGAATGACTTCTGTAGAGAAGCGTAAAAATGATGCCAAAATGCAAAAACAAACTGCTCGGTTTAACATAATGTTTGGATTTATTTTGATGGCATTTTAAATCCAGAGTATACAACTGACAATGAGCTAGTTTGTGCTGATGGTAATGACATAACTTGGAATAATTTAATATTTAGTAGTAGGCTGGGACTCCGGCAGCGTAGACTGGAGCGGCGACGATTCCTCCGGTGGATCCGAATCGTCGGATTCCGGTGTTGGCGCTGGCAGCGTAGGCGTTGTGGAAGGATGGGCCGCTGATTCCGGAGTAAAGGAGCTGAGCAGAAGCCACAGCGATGAGGGCGAGAACGACCACGACCTGGAGATTTCGATTTCAAATTACTCGTTAGTGGACCGTTCAATTAAATAGCAAAGTTAAATATTATTAGAAATCTTTCAATTCTGAAGGAACTTACGTATTTCATCATGTTGACTGTTGGGTGGATGACTTAATGTCGAAGTTTGGTAGAAGATTTGTAATGAAAATGTTAAGAGAGAACTGATAATCCAACACGACTCCCAAGAGTTTATATACAAAGCCTGAGATAAAGCTGCATTAACTTAAACACATCATTCTTGAGATTCGGCTAACAAAAGTTCTTCTTCATGCTGCTTGAAACCCCTTATGCATGCTACCCAATGAAGTCTTGACGAAAGTGAGAATAGTTTGATAGGAAAAGAAGGAAAGAACAAAGCGAGGTTTTCGCTGTGCCAACAAAGCAGTGCGTGAATGACAATCAAAGTGGGTTGCGATTCTGAATGGTCTGAATCCCTTACTTAAATAATAAGGAATTATATCATCTCAAATGAATAATCCAATGGATAACTTGAATCCACTTGACGTAAGATTAACATGAAGCGTGTTGTGAATGATTCACACGAGCAAAAAGCATCAAGGTTAAAATTACTAACATCGTGTAGGCAGCTCGTTTCAATTAACGGGAGATCGATTCCTAGTCTTCTATCTTTATCCTGATTAACTGATTGAGAAGGTGTGTCGTGATTTGTTGAGCCAACAAAGAAGTTGCATGCAACTAGTTTCACATGATTTTATTTAATTCCTTTTTTCTTCAATTCTACTTTCTGTGTCTACTATACTGCTTTATTACCACTGGCTGGCTATATTACAAACTGTTCCGTTATGCGCTGGAACTGCTGGAAGGTGGACCTTTAACATAACTTTGCAAAGCAGACCACAGAAACAGCAAAAAAGTAGAAAGAGGTTTGTCTTTTAGATTTTAGGATTTTAAAAGGACAGAATTTCAGCTGAAACTGCATCAGTCTCATTCTCAACCTTCTAACAACCTCAAATTCATCTCCAGTGTTAAGACACCCAAACTCAATCACCATGTTCCGATACGTAAGAAACAATCTCCGAATTAAATAGTCTGGGGTTTTGTGAGACTTACAATCTAATCAATATCTTTAATGAATCTTTAGGTCGTTGCAAGTTCCCTGGAAACTCCCCCTCCCCCCTATAAGGTTGTCCTACTAGGAGCAAATCTGGGTACACACGAAATGGGGATTTCCGGCCCCAACAAATCCTATCTTTAA
>JAQGBV010001360.1:0-16174 GCA_034698685.1 Isotomurus pseudopalustris
TACAATATAAATCCTTCACTATTGCTACAACATTGCATACATTGTTATTGTTACAACTACACTAAGACGATTCAACAAACATATTAATTCATCTTACAAAAATATTATTTTCTCTTGTAAAAATGATTTTTTTGGGATTAAAAACGAAAACTTAGTTAGTATGTATAATAGTTAGTACATTAGTAGCCTGAAATCCACTATGAAACTTGTCAATCCTGAATCATAAACCTTTTTTTGGATTAATTAATTCAATTAAATCAAGATAATTAAACGTGATAGTTTAATTGAGAGCTGCGACTGTTCTGCTGGAGATGAGAATCAACTGGCAAGCATATGCAAACAAGACTTTTCAGCTGAGAAATACGACTTCCTCCTAATCTCTCCTCCACGTGCTTAACCTTTGACCCCTGAGCTTCCCCTCTCAGCAGCAGCTGAATGACCACACACAACTGTGGAGAAGAAGACACCCAATTCATCTCCAGTTGAGATTGTGTTTTAATTATTGAGGTTGTCAGCCACTGATCTCAATATTGTCAGCACATTTAATCGTCACTTAATCCCAGTCCAATTACTAGACTTACTATTCAAAATTCTAGATTCTAAGACTTCCCAGAAATCTAGCAAAATTCCCAATGGAGTCAATAATAGGAAAGCTCCTGCTTCTCCTCGTCTGTCTTCATTCCTCCGAGTCCTTTTTCTACGCGTCCCTCATTGACTGCGGAGTCCTCCACTCGACGGAGGGCAACTCGACGCTCTCCCTCTTGATGAGTGATGGAGACGCCTTTCCCCACCTGGAGGACAAGGAGGTCCGCAGAGGAGCCCCGTGGAACGTCACCAGTTCCCTGGAAGTGTCGGAGGGATGTCTCCTGAAGGTCTGCAGTGGCTCCTCCTTCCTCGGACGCTGCAAGACGTTCATTCACTCAGAACAGCCCATCGTTCACTCCAGCCTCCAAGACATCCGCTCTGCGTCCTGCAACCGGCCACCCGCAGTAAACAATTTAAAATACAATCTCTTTTCCATTGAACACTTTCGAATTTTCAATTTTGTAAATTTCCCTCCAGTCGTTTAGCTGCGACGACAAATTCCGATTCCGACGGAAGACGTGTGCGCTGGCGTTTGTCAACAAGGACGGCTGCGACTCACCCAATCGGCTCTCCACGGAAATCGACGTCGGAAACTTGCGGAAGTTCCCCGAGAAATACGAAAACAAACTTTCAGCGGTGATTGTGCGTCCAGGATGCAAATTGGCAACGTACAGTGAGGCTGACTTCGAGGGAGACGTCATTCAAGAACTCACCAACGTCACAAGGGTACGGCAGATTTTACGGCATAGGTGTTTCAACTGAAATGACGTCATTTTAAGCGGTTAAATTAAAGTGACGTTGTATCAATTAGGACGTGGAACTGCCTGTAATGTCGACAGAGTGTTCGTGCGTCGCTGGAGGGACTTTGGAAGCTCCGAAGAGACTCAGCAGATCGTGGAACGGTGAGAGGTCGAAGGTCACACTGAATTGACAGCTGATCTTAACTTGCAAATTATGCTTTTGTAGGTCCGAAGAGTCTCTCAATCCCGTCGACATTCAAAGACCTGGAGAAGCTGAGGAGTGACGACATGGAACTCTCAGATCACCCGGGTATTCTGGCAGCAATGAAGTCCAGCCGAGGAAACCGAAGTACCCGGAATGCATACATTCTTCTTCTGGGAACCACTGGAGCTGGAAAGTCATCCGCAGTAAGAATCCTTTCCATACACCTAACCTATTTGATATTTTCGTCGACCTTATGTCAAATGTCGACCTTTCACCATAGATAAACCTCCTTTTCGACAACGACGTAACTTCCGTCGGAGGTCACAAGTCGACAACAAATCAAATCCACGAGTTTCGAATTCCAGTTCCAGTGATCGAGTACGGAATCAACAACTCCGAACTCCGCGTCATCGACACTCCCGGACTCGGAGACACCGACGGACTCGAAAGCGACGCCATTTTCCTCGCCACTCTCGAACGCTACTTAAACCAACACGAGGAACTCAACGACAGAATTCCAAACGTCGTCCTCATCTTCCACAAATTCAATGACAACCGATTCCATGGACCGCAGTCAAATTTCGTCAAAATGCTCCGGAGTCTTGATTCTTTTAGAGGTCGACTCGTCGACTCCTCTTTTTCTAACGTCGTCTTTGTCCTCTCGCATTTCATGTCCACAACAGCAGCTGCGTCACGTGATCCTACGGAAAGGATCCAGAAGTTCAAACAAACGATCCGGGAGTTCTCCCGGTTCCCAAGTCCAATTGTCGTCGTTGTCGCCGAAAACAAACCCAACGAACAGGGCCTTCTGGTCGAAAACGGGTATTACAAACTCCCCAACGGAGAATTCTACCCCCGAAATCTCCTGAATGCGATTTCCGATGCCACCAGACGAAGTGAAGACGCAATTGGAAATGCCGTCATCCGATCTGCTTTCAAAAACCCCGATTTCTTCAACATCTCCCGAATTGACTACAACAAAATCCCCTCCAACGACTCGGAAGTCCTCAAGTCCTTCAACCGACTGGCTGAACTAAACTTCAAGGATTTCAATGAAACCGAAGTCTCCGAAAGACTCCGAGTTGCTCATGAGGCAATGCCCGAATTTCTTCGCGCCCAGTTTCCTTCGGTTCTCCCCGAACTCCAGTCTTCCCTCAACATGAAGTTCATCACGAAGGTCGACCAACTCCCTCGGACGTCTCCGAAGATTGTCGAACTTCTTTCGCAGCTGAGACGCAACGAGGCAGTTTCCTTTCTCCTTCAAGAAGCCTTCAACATTTCAACTCCGCCGTTTAGTGGGGACGTTGTCGTGGGATTCAGCTACGACATCTTCAAGGACTCCCACCTCCCAACCTCTCCCTTCCTTCCAGGTGAACTCTCTTCCTCCGGTGGCCTCGGCTACAAACTCCCCGGAAATCTGATCGTCACCGAATTGTCCCAAACAACCGACGAAATGTCACACTTCGAAGATAAAACCCAGTACATCTCAGAACTGCTTAGCAGTTGGGGAGTTCCTGGAACAATTCCACCGGAAGAATTCAAAGGCTCCCCTCGTCCCGGTTGGAACATTCAAACCGAAATGATGTCTCCCGGGTTTAACGGAACTTACATAAGAAGGCTTTCTTCGGTCCGATATTTCCGGACATTTGAATTAACACTGCCGAACCGATTCTCTTTCAATCCGCACTTCACTCACATTGTGAGTAACCTCCGTCCTCTCGACCGGACTTCCCACCTTTCAGTTCTCCAGTGGAAACAATTTTTCTCCGACTTTGGAACCCACGTGGTCAAGTCTGCCTTCGGAGGAGGTTCCATCGAAGTTGTCCTCAAGTTCGACACGAACGTTGCTTCTAAAGAAGTCGAAGGAGGATTCAAAATCCTCGATGACATTTCCCTCGGCATCGACCGAAATCGATCAGCCCTCATCAATTACTCGTGTGTCTTCGAAGGAGGAGAGACTTTCGGGGACTCAGTTGACCTGAATGAGCTGAGAGCGTCGGACGCTGCAGAGCGACTTCGGAATTGGCGGGAATCCGTGAAGTTCAATCCCGTCATTCTGCGTGGTGGAATAAAGCTGCTTCCCTTAAGCGTCGTTGTGCGGAGACAGTTTGGACAAAGCGTGGCGACGGAAGTGGAGAACGCGATGAGACTTCTGTTCAACTCGGAATTAGAAGTCAGGCGACCCACAACAACTCCACCGCCGCCCAGGGAGTTCGTTCCAGTCATTCAACAGCAATTTGTACCGCAGAGACCCGGTCACTGGGCATCCGTTTGGAAGTGGATATCCGGTCTCTTCGGATAAATATACATTTGAAACCTGTTCTTAACTTTTTAAAGCAATAAAATTGTCTGCCTTTCGCTTGTAATTTGAAAACTAAGAAATAAAAAATAAAAAATAGAACAATAAATGTCATCATTTTGAACATTGCCGATTTTCAATTGTAGTTGGAAATGGATCATGAGCAATATCGAACGGTTTCGTGAACAGGTGTGCTACTATGTTAATTAAACAACTGGACAATTCTATGTGGGTCATTCTAGCTGAGGTGTAAGGAGGGTCAAATAGTATATTCTGATAGTTAACGACAAAGACAAATGACACGTTTAAATTGTGGAAATACAAATGCATAAATTATTTTGCATTTATTTAATCATTGAAATAATAGCTCACCTTCTCATAATGCAGGATACACCCTCAACAACTGGAATTGAAAAAGCAATAAAATTACCAATAAGTTCGGAAATACAGAAAACCGAACAGAAAACACGGAGGAATTCGTTTGTCACGCATGAAATGCTCATGATTTATTGACGTTGCTTTGATTCATGTTTTACAGTGCTCATTTCGTGCATACTTTGAAACTTTGAAACTAGAGTGTCAGGTTTTACAAACAAGAACAGATTTCGGCTTGAAGTCTATTTCAGATGACGTGTGATTTCATAGGATTAATTGGTTCCTAATAGAAATTTCAGAAACATTGGTTTGTTTAATCACCCAGCTCAAAATTGAAGAATAAAGAGTAAGAAAGCTTTAATGTATTTCTGTTGTGACCGAATCAGAGTGACAATTTAGATGGATTCGTAATTTCATTGTTGTATTTTATCAAATTAAGCTTTTAATTTTATTAAATTTCCAAATTGCGTATTAAAGGCAGATAACTTCATAATTTTGAAAAGCCAGTTTGTAGATGAATTTATCCAAAGAGGCTCGTGATCCACCTCCAAATGGATGCCCAGAATCCGGGTCTTACGGGTTCGAACTGAGGATGAATGACTGCTAAGTTTTCCCTGGGAGGCGGTGGAGTTGTTGTGGGTCGCTGGTATTTCAAATTCGAATTAAACAGAAGTCTCATCGCGTTCTCCACTTCCGTCGCCACACTTTGTCCAAACTGTCTCCGCACAACGACACTTAAGGGAAGCAGCTTCATTCCACCACGCAGAATGACGGGATTGAACTTCACGGACTCCCGCCAATTCCGAAGTCGCTCTGCAGCGTCGGACACTCTCAGCTCACTCAGGTCAACTGAGTCCCCGAAAGTCTCTCCTCCTGCGAAGACACACGAGTAATTGATGAGGGCTGATCGATTTCGGTCGATGCCGAGGGAAATGTCATCGAGGATTTTGAATCCTTCTTCGACTTCTTTAGCAGCAACGTTCGTGTCGAACTTGAGGACAACTTCGATGGAGCCTCCTCCGAAGGCAGACTTGACAACGTGGGTTCCGAATTCGGAGAAGAATTGTTTCCACTGGAGAACTGAAGAATTGGAAGTGACGTTGAGTGGAAGGAGGCTTGTCACAACCTCAGTGAAATGTGGAGTGAAGGAAAATTGGGGCGGCAGTGTTACTTCAAATGTTCTGAAATATCGGATCGAAGAAAGGGTTCCAATGGAAGTTCCATTAAACCCGGGAGACACCATTTCGGTTTGAATGTTCCAACCGGGACGAGGGGAGCCTTTGAATTCTTCCGGTGGAATTGTTCCAAGAACTCCCAAACTGGTTAGCAGTTCTGAGATGTACTGGGTTTTATCTTCGAAGTGGGACATTTCGTCGGTTGTTTGGGACAGTTCGGTGACGATCAGATTACCCGGGAGTTTGTAGCCGAGGCCACCGGAGGAAGAGAGTTCACCTGGAAGGACGGGAGAGGTTGGAAGGTGGGAGTCCTTGAAGATGTCGTAGCTGAATCCTACGACAACGTCTTCACTAAACGGCGGAGTTGAAATGTTGAAGGCTTCTTCGAGGAGAAAGGAAACTGCCTCGTTGCGTCTCAGCTGGAAAAGCAGTTCGACAATCTTCGGAGACGTCCGAGGGAGTTGGTCGACCTTCGTGATGAACTTCATGTTGAGGGAAGACTGGAGTTCGGGGAGAACCGAAGGAAACTGGGCGCGAAGAAATTCGGGCATTGCCTCATGAGCAACTCGGAGTCTTTCGGAGACTTCGGTTTCATTGAAATCCTTGAAGTTTAGTTCAGCCAGTCGGTTGAAGGACTTGAGGACTTCCGAGTCGTTGGAGGGGATTTTGTTGTAGTCAATTCGGGAGATGTTGAAGAAATCGGGGTTTTTGAAAGCAGATCGGATGACTGCATTTCCAATTGCGTCTTCACTTCGACTGGTGGCATCTGAAATAGCGTTGAGGAGATTTCGCGGGTAGAATTCTCCGTTGGGGAGCTTGTAATACCCGTTTTCGACCAGAAGGCCTTGTTCGTTGGGTTTGTTTTCGGCGACAACGACGACAATTGGACTTGGGAACCGGGAGAACTCCCGGATGGTTTGTTTGAACTTCTGGATCGTTTGTGTGGGATCCTGTGTCACTGCTGCTGTCGTCGACATGAAATGCGAGAGAACGAAGACGACGTTAGAAAAAGAGGAGTCGACTAGTCGACTTCTGAGGGAGTCGAGACTTCGGAGCATTTTGACGAAATTCGACTGTTGACCGTAGAATCGGTTGTCGTTGAATTTGTGGAAGATGAGGACGACGTTTGGAATTCTGTCGTTGAGTTCCTCGTGTTGGTTTAAGTAGCGTTCGAGAGTGGCGAGGAAAATGGCGTCGCTTTCGAGTCCGTCGGTGTCTCCGAGTCCGGGAGTGTCGATGACGCGGAGTTCGGAGTTGTTGATTCCGTACTCGATCACTGGAACTGGAATTCGGAATTCGTGGATTTGATTTGTTGTCGACTTGTGACCTCCAACGGAAGTTACGTCGTTGTCGAAAAGCAGGTTTATCTATGGAGAAAGGTCGACATTCGACTTTAGGTCGACGAACATATCAAGTAGGTTTATGGACAGGTTTCTTACTGCTGAAGACTTTCCAGCTCCGGTGGTTCCCAGAAGAAGAATGTATGCATTCCGGGTGCTTCGTTTTCCTCGGCTGGACTTCATTGCTGCCAGAATACCCGGGTGATCTGAGAGTCCTTTGTCGTCCCTCCACAGCTTCGCCAGTTCTTTGAAGGTCGGCGGGATTAGAAGACTCTTCGGATCTAGAAAAGCAATTTAAAAAGCGGCAATTAAATGTCACCTAAAGAATTGAGCTCTCACCTTTCGAAGATCTGCTAAGTCTCTTCGGAGCTTCCAAAGTCCCTCCAGCGACGCACGAACACTCTGTGGACATCACAGGCAGCTCGACATCCTAATTAAAATAACGTCACGTCTATTTAAACGCTCTTAATGACGTCACGTCTATTTAAACGCTCTAAATGACGTCACGTCATTTTAAGGCTCAAAGTTCATATACTTGTACCCTGCCGTACCCTTGTGACGTTGGTGAGTTCTTGAATGACGTCTCCCTCGAAGTCAGCTTCATTGTACGTTGCTAATTTGCATCCTGGACGCACAATCACCCCAGAAAGTTTGTTTTCGTATTTCTCGGGGAACTTCCGCAAGTTTCCGACGTCGATTTCCGTGAAGAGTCGATTGGGTGAGTCGCAGCCGTCCTTGTTGACAAACGCCAACGCACACGTCTTCCGTCGGAATCGGAATTTGTCGTCGCAGCTGAACGACTGGAGGGAAGTTTTTAAAAATTCAAAACCGTAAATTCAAAATTCGAAAGTGTTCAATGGAAGAGAAAATGTATTTCAAATTGTTTACTGCGGGTGGCCGGTTGCAGGAGGCAGAGCGGATGTCTTGGAGGCTGGAGTGAACGATGGGCTGTTCTGAGTGAGTGAACGTCTTGCAGCGTCCGAGGAAGGAGGAGCCACTGCAGACCTTCAGGAGACATCCCTCCGACACTTCCAGGGAAGTGGTGACGTTCCACGGGGCTCCTCTGCGGACCTCCTTGTCCTCCAGGTGGGGAAAGGCGTCTCCATCACTCATCACGAGGGAGAGCGTCGAGTTGCCCTCCGTCGAGTGGAGCACTCCGCAGTCAATGAAGGACGCGTAGAAAAAGGACTCGGAGGAATGAAGACAGACGAGGAGAAGCAGGAGGAGCTTTCCTATTATTGACTCCATTGGGAATTTGCCTAGATTTCTGGGAAATCTTTGAATACAGAAATGTGAAATTCCTTAAAATGTACAACAGGAAGAAGTGGTGCGTCGTGATTAAAGGCCCATGATTAAGGAAACAATATTGAAAGCCTCTCTTGTTCACTGAGCGAAGAGTAATAATCTTTCCTTATGTGAAGATTAAGTATGATTGAGATTTGTGTGTTTGAGGGGAGAAGGATTAAAGATTAAGTGATGAATCTGCTGACAACCACAATGAAACACACAGTCGTTCGGTTGATGTGAGTTGAGATGAATTAAGTGAATTGGAGAGAGGAGAGGGCAAAGGTCAGCCTACAAATAACCTTCTTCTTCTTGTTCACAAGTTGTTTGTGGCCATTCAATTGCTTAAGTAGCAGGGGAAGATTGGTCGAAACTCAAAAGATTAAGCGTGTGGAGTCGCACTTCTCATCTGCAGTGTACACACAGCAGAGTCTCAATTAAACTGCCACGATTAATAATCTTGATTTAATTAAACTGAATTAATTAATCCACCCACTCTCTCCATTCTTGGCTGATGGGATGGAGGCCCCTGGGATAAACCGAATTTCGGGGTGGTGGGGTGTTTGTTTCCTGGTGACATTCGTAGTGACAGGCAGTAGCAGTAGCCCTTTGTCTGCCCAGTCGTGTGGGTCTTTGTTCACCAGTGGCGTAGAGATTCACTTGAAGAGTGGTTCAGTGCACCCCAACTTGGAGGCGGAGGAGCTGCCTTCCGGTGACTTTTGGAATGTCACTACGGCCCTGGAAGTGTCTGGAGGGTGTGTGCTGTTCGGATGCTCTCGGCCTCACTTCCAGGGACAGTGCCAGTCTCTCCACGAAGAGGGAGGAACGGAACTGCCTCCCTCCCTCGACAACATCCTCTCCGCCAACTGCTTCTGTCCTCCAAAGGTACTTTCTGCCCAATTAATTAATTAATTAATTACTTAATTAATTAACTAATTAACTGCAGACTTGTGACTGTGCGGGGGAGTACAACTTGCGGAGGAAGACGTGTGGGCGCGCGTATGTGAATTTGGGGGGCTGCAGCGCCTGCGACCCAACCTACACTGACCTCAAGGAAGGAGCTGTGCTGACCTTTCCCGGGGAGTTTGAGGACCGGGTGAGTTCGGTGATGGTGCGACCCGGGTGTTCGCTCACTCTCTACGAGGAGGGCGGCCTCAGTGGGAACTCCAAGAAGGTCGAGGGCATCCGGAAGAAATGGCGGAGTTCGGTGAAGTCTTACGAATGCGAGTGCAACGATGTGGAGTACGAAATGCCAACAACTCCGAGGCCATCCAACTGTGAGGGAATTCTTAAGTGACCCTCCAAGGCTTGTGACCTCAAATGTGACATTTTATTTTGACTTTTGACCTCTGCAGATCCGGACGAGGTTGAGATTCCTCTGGGGCTCCGTGACCTCCTCAGCCTCAGGTCAAATGGGATGGAAACTCACCCGGGTATTCTAGCAGCCCTGAGTTCCATCAAAGGAAAGAGGAGTTCGAGGAACGCGTACATTCTGCTTCTTGGAACATCGGGAGCTGGAAAGTCATCCACTGTAAGTTGGAAGCCTTGGAAGGTCAAAATTACAGATATTCAATCTGATGTCATTCTTCTGCAGATAAACCATCTCTTCGACAATCCCAACATGACTCGAGTGGGAGCTCACGCATCCACAACAGACAAAATCCACGAATTCCGGGTTCCAGTTCCAGTTCCCGAACTGGGGATCCTCAATTCGGAGCTCCGGGTCATCGACACTCCCGGAATCGGAGATACGAAAGGAACGGAAGCTGACGCGCAGTTTTTAGCCTCCCTCGAACAATTCTTGTCGTCTCACGAGGAACTCAACTCCAGAATTCCAAACGTCCTCCTCATCTTCCACAAATTCAGCGACAACAGATTTGGCGGGCAGAGTTCGGAGTTCGTTCGGATGCTCCGGTGCGTCGACGCGATGCGCGGGAAACTTACGGACGCTTCTTTTTCAAACGTTGTTTTCGTGTTCTCCCATTTCATGTCGGAGACTTATGACGTCACTTCGAATCCAGCGGCTAAGCTGCGTCTGTTCAAAGAAACGATTGAAGCTCACTCGGGATTCCCACAGCCGATTGTGTTGGCAGTGGCAGAAAACAAACCGGAACTTTATGGACTTGTTATGATCAACGGGTACTCCAAACTTCCCAACGGGGACTTCTACGCGAAGAACCTTCTCGACGCAATTTCCAAGGTCGCTGAAGGCGGACGTGACCTCGTTGGAGATGCAGTGATCCGGTCTGCATTCAGAAACCCCGATGGCCTCAATATTGCTTCTGTGGAGATTCCAATGGTGGCTTCTAATCACTCGAGGGTTTCTCATTTCCTCGGATTCCTCAGCGACCTCACTTTCGACTCGAATAAAACCGAAATATCCGAAAAACTCCGAAAAGCCGAGAAGTCAATGCCAGCGCTGTTGAAAGAAATGTATCCTGAGTCATTAGCTTATTTGCAAAATGCGTTGAATGCAAAGTTCATCACTTCAGTTTCTCAACTGCCGCGAACAGGACCGGAGATTGTTCGACTTTTGTCGACACTTCGACACAACGACGCTGTGAGCTTCCTCCTCCAAGAAGCGTTTGACCTTTCACCTCCTGAACTCCAACAAAACATACTCTCTGGATTCAGCTACGATGTGTTTCAAGACAGAGCTCTTCCTTCTTCTCCAGTCGAACTTGGGGAACCCGTTTCCTCCGAAATCGGATACAAAATCCCGGGTGTTCTGAGCTGCAGTGCAACTTCCCAGACAAAAGACATTGCAAAATTCCTCGTGAATGAAGAAGAACTCGTCTCGGAGCGGCTGAAGACGCTGGGCATCTCTGGAAACATTCCTGTGAGCAAATTCACCGGAAGAAAGAAACCCGGGTGGAATATTATTCAAGAGGAAAACAAAAGTCCGAAGACTTCGTTCACCGCTCTCCGGGAGTTCCGAACATTCCAATTGTCGCTTGCCACGAGATTCCCGTTTACTCAGAAGTTCCAGGCTGCCGTGAACTCCCTCAAACCGTTTAACCAAAGTGACGCCACTTCTGTGGCGGATTGGAAAGCGTTTTTCTCCGAATTCGGGACTCACATCGTAAAATCGGTTTACGGAGGCGGGTCTGTTGAGCTCCGCTTGACGAAGAATGCAAACATAACGACAAATGAAGCTTTAGAGTCCTTAGGCTCCTATTTCAGATTCCTTGAAGACATTTCCATCGGTTTTGGTGAACACCCCGAGTTGGAGACTAAACCGGGTATTTACCATTCACTCCGATTTCTCGGAGGAAACACTTCCATCGTTAGTGGTGACCTGACCCGCCTTCCTCTCGAGAAAGCCGCCGACCTCTTTGCCAAGTGGAGGGAATCCATCAAAACAGACCCGATTATTCTTGAAAGTGAATTGCGGCTCGTTCCTTTAAGCGTCGTTGTTCGACGGTTGGGAGCGAATGTGTCGACAGAAATCGAGAGGGCGACTCGCCTTCTCTTCAGTTCGTCGCTGGAATATTCGCCTCCTCCCTCCAGGCTCCCCCCACCTCCTCCGAGACAGAAAATCACGACCCAAATTGAAAACTTCTTTTCAGACATCCTGAACGAAATACTGAACGCAGGTCGCAAAGTGTTGAAGCAGTTGGTGGAAGTTCTTCCAAGTGTTCTCGTCACTCTCGCGTCGAAGGCATTTGTCGGCATTTAGTCAAAATTTGATATTATAAATTATTATTTTTATTAGAGCTTATTTGATTTCTAAATTTCTAGTAGTGTCGGTTTTTGTAAATTGAATTGTTAAGTATTAAGTTGCTTTCTCGTAGAAATATGAAATTAAAACTTCACACAATTGTAAAGACCTGTTGGGGTAATAAAGTTACAAATCTGAATTAATTAGTAATTTATGAACAACCCACACACCTGCAATTTAAATTGTACTACATTTTATGAGCTTGAATTTGTAAAAACTTTGATTTCTCATTAAACGAAATTACTTTTTAAGAGAAGTAACTTCTAATTGAAACTCATCCTGCGCTATGGAAAGAAGACAGAAATCTGTCTTCTACTTTTAAAACTAGAAAGTTTTGTCAGATATCTTTGGCTCTACAGGAAATACAAACGATTGATTGGACTTCTTCTATAGTAGAATATTCCATCTAAAGTTTAATTGTGGGGTAGAAGATAAAACAGAGTTTGCTTTGCTAATTAGCTGCCTCAATAAGTTTGAATCCGACTTTGGTGGTACCTTGCGATATGGAGAAATAAATTGTTTTATAATTCATCTATTACATTAACGAGTACCCGAGCAATCCAGAAGTACTCTGCTGGGGAGTTTGGAGATTCATAGAAGCAAACCCGAAGTAGGCTGATCAAGTTGTGGACGTGTATAAAAAAGAAGCTTGTGTAGATGACCTGAAAATATATTGAAAATATATATTGATTTTTTAAATTATTTCAAATTGTACTTTATTGCTGACTGTGTGTCTGTGTTTACCAGTTGAGGCCAAATAACACGTAAGTGTGGAGTGCTTTCTGAGATAGAAAAGAAGAAGGGAGAAATCCCAAGTGTCCAAGTTACTCTGAAGTACCACTTGACTGTCGTTTCTAGTGCCATTTTGGAAATGAATTCTTACAGAAAGAATACTTTTCAGTGTCTGGAAATGAAATCTAATCGGAATAATAGTTATTGGTGTCTTTTAAAGGGAATGTGTGTGTGTGAGTATGAAGGGTAATTTTCTGACTTGTGCGTTGCAAACAAATATTTTGGAATTCCGAGTTCTCTAATTCTTGAGGGGTGGTTAAGCAAGTCAAAAGTATTTGCTAAGTTTCATAAGCGGCCTATTGGAAGTGAGAGTAATTTTGTTTCTAAGCTACTTTAGTTTATCTGTCGTGTAGATTAATATTGATTTCACAGATACATTGATTATTATCTCTTGTCCTATTGTCTCTTGAATATTACTTCCTAATGATACTGTATTATTGTCTGCTTGCCTAACCTTATGTACTTACACTCTCCTATTTGTTTGTCTACTATTGTATTTTTCACAAATGTTTTGACCGCTATATCAAGATGTAACTGCTCCACCAGGAGATTTCTTGATTAATAAATTATTATTATTATTAATATGTTACTATGGATACCTTCGTATTCATACTACTTGGATAATTTCAATTATCCTTCGGATGTTGCTCGTCTAATTTTTAATTGTAATAGGCAACTTTGGAAAGTATTAACATCCAAATGTGAAATGCGGCGCGGTTCATGTTCGTCTCGAAACTGAAGAAATAAACGATTAAATCCATCCACGTACGAACAATGGAGTTGTATTTTGTTCATCAAGGTTGTGTAGCCTCGACGAGTGTAATTGATTTGTATTAAATTCAATTAAAGCTGTTAACAGTTGATTTTATGTTGAATTATTAATTTACTAGCGAAACTATAGCGATATTTCATCGTGAACGTTCGCAAAGCTGGTCGTGTTAGGGCGACACAAGATTTATTGTTTGAGGAACATAAAAGCATCGAATTTCGACCGATGGAGCTTTCAAACTTCCTACATATCTCATTGGTTTTGATACGTAAGATTTGTCATGTATTTCATAAGTTGTGTTTTTGCTGAAGTTAATATAATTTAGGTTGCTTGGCGAGCGTGCATTCATCGTGTTTTCCCATTTCCGTTGGCCCGGATCAGGAGAAGGTTGGAACTTTGAAAGCAGAAAAGGACATGTGCGCCGCGCAATGTATGATCGAGTTACGGGTCGGCCAAAGACCGGCCATGGCAAAGCGCTGTAAAATACATTATGGGACAACATGTACTTGCTATTTGGGGTTCGATCCCGACGACTTTAATATGAAATACTTTCAAGTGGAGGTGAATAGGCTTGCAGACATGTCTCAGGATTACCGTGCATGTTTCGCTTACCGCACTAATTCAGCCCTAAAAACCGAAATGGGCTACAAAATCAATTTTGATTTTTTTTGTGATTCGATTGGAAGGAGAATGAAAGGCCGAGGCAGGCAGATAGATAGGCGTCGCGACTATAATTATTAAGCAGATAAACTGGTTACCTGTAAAATGGTACTGTGTTTTTCCTTAACAAAGCATTCTTACAGAACATGATAGAAAGTAACGAAATTATCGAAAAGCCTCTATGAATGAGCGTATAACATTTTTAATGTTGTAAGCTGACAACATCTAGTTAAGTATTATAACATAAGAAGCAAGCAATTTCTCCTCTAATGTGAGGCGGCCTTACCATTGCAAATTTTTAACTATGCTACACTTAAACTTAAGATAATCAAACTTTTCAAGTTTCGATATTTTTAATGAATACGTTAATAAAGTATAACAATGTATATCATTTGACAGTGCTTCAATTATTGAATATTACAGCTATGGTAATTCGATATAAAGGTTATTCTTTAAAAAACTGGAAAGTCAGTTAGCGGGTTAGCACGCAATCTGTATACTGATTGCAATTCCCTGTAATCAGTTTAATAAAATCAATCAACAGTTAAACCTCTATGCGCACATTTCTAGTCTTCCGCATATGAAGAAGGTACTGATATGTTGGACAATGTGATAATGTACGCTACGTAGTTAGGGAATATTTGCAACGTCACACATGACAAAGGACAAACAGCATAAGCTGAGACGGCAATTTCTTCACTATTGTTCTAATCCACGTGCAGGACATTTGAGTAGTCGTCTATGTAAATTAATATTTAAACAAACGATTGAAAACAACACTGCTTAAGGATGAAATAAATTCTGCTATGGAGTATGAGAAAAAAATTATACTATATCCTTATTACTAATTACTCTCACTGATTCAATTTACATTCAGATTATTTCTGTATTTTGTTATCTCCTTCAGTCGCTGGAGGAGACCAAGTTTGGCCTTACCAGACATGGATACAAACATATCATACGCTGTATTTACGATGGCATTAATTTAAATAGTCGTTTGTGCACAATATTATTTTTGATAACTTTGCGAACTTGAAAAAACAACTCCATTTAATGATGAAACATAATGTGTGCTGTTTTGAAAGCATAACGTTTTGGTTTACACGTTTGTCGACTTAAATTTCGATTATTTCAGCACTTTTGTTATCTACTTTATTCATTGGAAGACATGAAGTTAGCATTACAATACCTAGAAGGAATATAGAACAAAGAAAAAAGTATGTTGCATTAAAAAAACAATTATGTTGCTTTCTAAAATTCTTATTGACCACCTGCGTGTGGTTTTCGTTGTTCATTGATAAACAATGAAATTAGTAATCTAGAGACCTTAATGGACCAGCAATAATTCTTTCCTGTATGATAGGAACATACAGTACACACAGCTAACTGTGTTGTTGGAAAGTATTTATGTCGTAGCAACTAAATAGTTGACCAAGATAAAAGACCATAAGCTGAAACATACACAATTCCTGGAACAGTTCGTACCATGTTATTTACGCTGGCCTAAATAAATTCCTCTGTCATCCCCTTGAGAAGGCTATTTTTGCAAACCAAGTGAATTGATTTTGCAAGAAGTAGGAAGAGGGTATCCTTTTATAATAGTGAAACAAGAGTAATCTTGTATTCCATTCACCACACTACGAAAACAATACAGTTGATTGAACATTTATCAGGCTCGCATATGCATACTCCCTTTAATTATCTCTATGAATTATTGAGAGGATCCTTGTCCACCCGGATATACTGAGAATTGACTCGGGCTAACTTTTGTCACTCTACTTTTGTGCTCATAAATAAATACCAACGAATTAAAGTTTCTTCAATTTTACGCAATGTCCACTTTATTCCTAATTACATAATAATGGGGCTTTAAATCTATTTTTGTACATTAATAAAGTTTCATATTCTGTCAAAAGGTTAATGGCTTTGTTAGCACTTAGCACGCTTGTGTAGTTTAAGTATATATTAAACATTTATTTAGATTTTTGCACAGGTAAAAGGGAATAAGTCTCTAAGGTTTACAAGTCCTTAAGGGTTTTTATTTTATCCTCACCAATTTTTTTATTAATTTCCATAAAAATTTATATCCAACAATAAGTAATATCCTCAATTATCTTCATACCGAACTTGTATTTGATTTTTGAACTTGAACCTAAGAGAATTTATGGTACACCTGCGTAATGGATGGGCGAACAGTTATTGTAATTATTAATTAAGTATTCAATTATC
>JAQGBV010001361.1:0-16166 GCA_034698685.1 Isotomurus pseudopalustris
AGCAGCTTTCCACACTTACGAGCAGACACACGACAACCATCAATTTAATCTTCGTGAATAACCTCGTTGAAATCGAATTAAAGAAGATGATGATGATGACGAAACACGGGTAAACCAATGCCTGATTGATGATATCGGTGTCAGTGAAAGGCGAGAAAGTGGTGGATCATTACGGCGTTATGACTTCCGACTTTGGCTCAGGTGAGACACATTTTGGTTCTAATGATGTCTTTTCAATTAACATTAAGGGGAAGGCGCAAGGAGGAGAGTTATGTCCCAGAATTCAGGAGAGAATACTTTCCTCCATCATTTCATTATCACCACAGCTGCTCCCCAGCAGAATCTTAGCAAACACTCGACTGATGTTAAGCTATAAGCACAAGGCACAATGCACAATCATCTCTTTCCATCATTTTGATAGGATTTCATGAAAGTGAGTCAGACATCGTCATAACTCTCTCCGGCCGATCCTCCTGTTGAAGAGAGACAGTCCATCTGGTCTCATTTGTCACTCAATTCGTGTCCAATTAGTGGCACTTTTATTTATTTATTCCCCCACACACTTTCTTCCCCATATTTACTCTGGATTCCTTTTGTGTCAGTAAATCCACATGAAATGTGTGATGGATGGGGAGTTTCTCCATTCAAATTACATTCTTATTCCTCACTCAGCCTTATACATTCTACTTTACACCCTTTATCATTTATTTATCGCGGAGAATACTTTTTTGTCACCCAAAACCCGAAATCGGATGTTTGAACATGAAAGCCGGGTAGGAAAGGAACAGGGGAGAGTGCGAGAGGAAAGATGAATAGACCGAGAATGATTCATCGCCTTTCTCCAAGGGAAAGCCAAACAGTAGTAAGTGACACAGCATAACCACTCGCACGCATTCGAGAGAGCAGAACCGATAAAGAAATCAAATATGAAATGGAAATGTCTTTATTAAAAGCAAAAGTCCCTTCTGACTTGAGCTAAGCGATACTACGCGACACACACATACAATTCCCTGGGAATAAATGATAGGAAGGAAGGGAACACAAAAGAAGAATCCTTATGGATGAAACTGAATTTTCTACGGAGAACGGTTGACGGTGGTGAAAATGAAAACGCTTTGTTGTGGTCGTTTTGTTGTGTAAAAGAAAGGGATCACATTTCCATATTATTGAGAAAAAGTTCCGTGTCACAAATACATGTTTAATCTAACGAGACGCGTCAGAAGTTTTGAGATTGGGAAGAGAGTAAAAGTAATCGATGCTGCTGTGTGTGCCATAAGGGACACTACCGAATGAAAGTTATCTTACAGAATGATCTTTGATTATTCTCGTGGTAAAACTATAAAGGGAAACTACAAAACACAAAGTGGGAAACTGTATATAGAAAGTGTGAGTTGAAATGTGTTTTTTCCAAGTCACTGGCTAGCAGGGTGAGGAATGACTTGGTGAGTTATACGCGCAGAGTTTTGATGAGATTTCTCTCCCTTTAAAGACGTACCCAATGGGATTTAAATGTGTTTATACCAGTCAATCAAAATCTCTCTCCCTTATTTACATTTTAATTAAAAAGAAATCTCTTTCCACCTGCTACACACACAATAAGCCACATCGCACTACGGACACCCTTCTTCCGTCTCCGCTGTCTCTCTTTTCCACCCACAAGAACATTACTTACTCAGCCACAAAGCTAATAAACCTGTGGTGCATTCTTAAAAAGGGTGAGAGAATAAATGTGTGTGTTTTCTTGTGTCTTTATGTAGAATGGCAAGATGAAGTCCTCTCAAGACGAAGGGAGGAGGAAGAAGGGCTTGAGGACCATAAGGAGCCTTCCGGTATCGATGAGTACGATCCTAATGAGGATGATTACGAGGAGGAAGAAGATGAAGAGGAAACTTCCTCTGTAGGAGGTCACAGGTCACAGAATAAGGGACACTTGGAGACCACAAATGGGGGAGGTGGTGGTGTTGGCTCCAAACCTCTTCTTCCTTCTGGAGGGTAAGATAAGCCTTTTAGGGTTTCATACATAAAATATGTAAGAATTCAGTCACTTCAACTGGAGAGAGAGAGAGAGAGACTCGCTTTTGCTTGTCTTATCGCGTTCACAAGCATTATTCAAACCTGCTTTACTCTTCCACGTCATTCATCACTTTCAGCGTGTTCATTCATCCGTATTCTGTTTCTAGACGGTTTTCCCCTGTCTCACAAATCAATAGTGGAAAGTAGACAGAACAAAGCTGCAGTAGGAAGAAACATACACACACACACACAAGTAAAGGTGTTGCGAATTCCACGTGGAATAAAACATAAAAGTGTGTAATATGAAACACACATATCTTTTATTGCGTTCACTTGAGAGAGGTCTTTAGCTTTTACTACATGAGAGACAAGTTGTTTCATATTCCTCAAAAGATTCTTCTCTTCTTTGTGAAGGTTCAAAGGTTGTCTAAGAAAAGTAATAAAGTATTTGAGTACTTTAGAAGAAATCAAAAATCGGCAGAAGTGAGTGTGCAATGAAGAATATGATTTTGATTCTGAGTCGTCGTCTCCTCGTCTTCATAATAAATGATGATGATATCAGACTCTGAATCTTCTTCCGGTTAAGCGAAGAAGGGGGAAGAGAGTTTATCAGACGCTTTCTTCGTATAACTTCCTATTCCTTTAACTGGTCGGTGGTAGTGATGATAGTTCTTAGTTCCTTGGAGTGTATGGAGTAAGCACATTTTTTGGAAAATAAAAAATTCTTTTTACAAATGCCAATAAATCATACCTTCCCTTCTTCATCATCGTCTCGTCGTCTTTTTCTGTGAAAAAATATCCAAGCTAAGCAAGGAGAGAAAGACTTGTGGTACTCAGTAGGGATTCTCATTACTCCACCATCACCACACTGCTACTTTAACCCCACTTTCTTCTTCGGGTAGGTTTGTGCTTTCTTTTCTCCCCGAAAAATCCGAAATCGGGTGGGTGGGTAGTCCAACCAGTGGTAGCACCACCACCGAAGCTGTAAGAAGAAATTTCGGGATTTCATTCATCCTTCTTCCCTTCTCTATTTTGATTATTATTTTGGATGAGGAAGGAACGAGAGAAGACAGAGTTATCGTTATCGGTCCGTTTTATTTTATTGCTATCATTCAGTCCACGACAAAGTCTTGAGAGTGGAGAGAAGAGGTCTTCCTTTAAAAAGTAACATTTCTTCTGAGAACTCTCCTTCCTCTCTGGACTCTGTAAACTGACATGGACACGTGCCAATCTCATCTCTCTCAGAGACGAAGTATAGAAAAACTTACACTTTGTGGGTTGGGGAAGACGCGAAGAGATGTAAATTGTGAGATATGTTTGGGATGGCAAGATGAAGAAATGAGTTTGTCTAACAGTGTAAACTGTCCATTTGCATAATTTTGAATTATACTCAAGATCCCTATCTCATTTTTCTGACTCTGACCCAGGAAGTGAGAGTGAGAGATGTACGGAGTTTGAGACTGGAGATGTGAATGTTTGAAATGCTGGAATGTAATAGAAGAGCACCTCTTGCAAAAAGTTTTTATTACATTTTGAGGTTTTTTATCTCCTGGAAATAGGTTTTTTGTTTTACCCAAGAATATTATTACATTACTTGTGTACAGGGAGAATCATTTTTCTTGTTTGCCCGGAGGATAAAAAATCTCTCACGGTCATAAAAAGGCTTTCATTCCAATTGGATTTGCCTAATGAATGGAATATATCCAAACAAAAGAGTGATGTGATCTTCTCCAGTCAGTTTGTCTCTCTCTCTTTGGTGGTGGAGTAGGTTGGCTTCGATCCAGGACAACATTCGTTCGTTTGCATGAAAGAAATTGGAAGATGTGCGGAGGAGAAGAAGAAGAATCCTGTTTAAAAAGCGTGTTTACTTCTTGCACACGTGTGGGAAGACATTTTAATGATGACTATGCCTCTCCCTAATGAATGCTTATACTTAATGGCCACTCTGAATTGCAGTGATGATGAGCACAATGAGTCGGGGAGTAGACAGAAGCCTCAGACAAATCGGTTTGACGGTACCAACGAAAGCAGGAGCTTTCTCCGGTTCACAAAGAAGTTGGCCAACAGGACGATAGATTCTGGGAATGAAATTCGTCTTCGATGTGAAGCTGAGGGGATTCCTCCACCGAAGAACATCAAATGGTACAAAAACGGAGTGCAGGATCAACTGAAAGGAGATCGATTTAGGATTAGCCAGGGTCGCAAAATGTAAACCTCCCATTCTACCCGGAAGGAAATAATCATGACATTTGGTTGTTGGTGGTTAATTGTCTTTCGTCCACTTTATTGCAGATCTGTTCACGGGGAAAAGTCTGCCGTTCGGGTGCTGAGCTCAACTCTAAAAATCAAAAATACGGAAGTACTTGACAAGGGGTTTTATGCGTGTGAGGTGTTTGGTGGTACGATCAGAGCTGGTGAAACTCCACAGCGCATCAAATCCACAGCAATTCTTGATGTCATTCACGATGCAGGTCTGACACTCTCGGTCTATTTGTTTCATTAGAAAGGTTAAGGTTTGGGATACACTCGACTACTGCATATTTATGTATAAATGTTATCTCTACTAAAGTTCATGCATACATTAATGTTCATGATCCGTGGTGAGCCAAGACACAAAAAGTTCCGTTTCTTTTAGTTCAGATAGCTTCTTATCGGAATCAAAGAAAGTGTGAGGCCCTGCGGGACATGTTCCATCTTTAATGATAAGACACACTCTCGTATATATTTAAGACAAAGCCAAGGAAGTTTTTGAGCTTAAGACGTGATGATATTGATTATCAAAAGGAGGAGGAAGTGGTAGTGGTTGAAGGAAACCCTGAGGAGTCACGGCAGGTGGTCATTATCCATTCTATTTTTACTTCACAATCTCAAAATGGCTTGGATAACTTGCGTGTGTAGTATACGAAGGTAGAGGTGTCTTTGTAATCCCAACACGCGCTGTGGGACTGCAAGCGACGAGCAATTATGGAAATGGAGGAAGGTAGGTAGGTCGTAGAGGAATAAATGTCGCACACAGGGTCATCCCGTTGTCCCAAAGAATGAGTTTTTGGGAACTTCTATTATTATGACTTCACATAGAGGGTATGCTTATACTTAGGCTGTAATGTTCGAGAGAAGCCTGGAGAGAGAGAGAAAGGTTGCGGTAAACTAATTAATTCCGCTTTGACAGAAAGACAGGTTGATAGTCCCCTGTGGCTTTGTTCTTCCATTCTCAGTCAACTTACCACCATCGACCAACCTACCAACCTACCTAGTATCTCTGTACACATTCAATAGTTTCCGTACGATGAGGAATTTTACATGGAAAACAACAGGGATTTTATGTCTTTCACAAGGAGAAGGCAGTGTGATAGGTATCGATTCCACACTGGTAAATTCAAACGAATACATCAACCTTCATGCAGGCAGGGGGATGAAGAAGATGACTTCGAATTCCAGTCATTCTAACAGTAGTCACAGTACAAACTTTCTGAACAGATTTCTCTCGAGAAATGTCCCTCTAAAAGTATCACTGCAACATCATCAAACTTTCAATAGCCAAATTATACGTGAGGGAGTGTGTTGGTATACATCCGCCTTCTTGTGGAAGTAAAGAATGAGTTTGATTTCCGTTCAAATAATATGAGACGTGGATGTGGATATCGAAATCCAGTGGAGTTCGATAAATGAGAGAATACAAGAGGACATCGGGAGTGAAAGTCCTCTCTCGTGTCTTTGGAATGTAAAGAGTAATGGCACAAATGAAGCAAGACATTTGAGCAAAGGAGACATTTTTCCTTCACGACGTTGATAATGACTAACCATTCGGATTTCCGGTTAACTTTTTCAAATGTCTTGAACTTTACTACACACAGACAGTCAACAGTTCATGAGTGTCCTTCTCAGCTATTGACCATCAGGCCATCCAAGAATGTCTAGTTGTATGATTCGTAAAAATCTATGGATGTTTCCTCCAAATACTTATAGAAAATAGTTTTGGAAGTCAATTGAGAAAGGACAGGGAGATGGATTCTTGCAATTGCTCTTATTGTGTGTAGAGCACTAAGACTTGATTTATATCTTTGAATGAATTCGGTATTGTGTGTAGTAAGTATTGAGGAGTCCCTATAAATCCGATCTTGTAGGCAAGTTGAGCTTGTTGTACTCTTGAAGGTTTTACTTGGGGGAGGCTTGTTTTGTTGTGTATGCCACTTAATTGAGCGTTAAGAAAACACATTCAACTTTCCACTTTTGTATCTCATTACATCTACTCTCCTGCTTCCCCTTTAGGGTTACCACATCACCCTTGAAACACTCTTGGGTGACCTTACTCAAAACAAATGTGGTGGTGTTGATGCTCACCCTGTTAGAGTGTCTCAACTAGTTAAAAGAGAACATTAAGTAGTGGTCATATATATATAAAGAGAGAAAGAAAAGGACCTTTGCTGCTCTCACATTCAACATTTGCTTTGTCCTGCAAAGCAAACACTCTGTTGATGGGAAAAATCTCTTTTGGTTTGGTTGAAACCGGAGAAGCCTCTCGACTAGTGATTTGGAGGAATATAAATCCCTCGGTGAAATGTTGGATAAGATAAAGAAAAGATAATCTTGGGAACCACACCCACTCCATAAATAAATACGAGCAGCCGACCGACCAACTCTCTCTCTCTCTCTCGTGTCATTGGGATTGGGTTGCTCATCAAAGAAAGGAGAGAGAGTCTCTCTAAATAAACGGAGGATTCAAATTGTTAGTTCAGTACCAAAACCGATTTCGGGTACCAACTACCAACTCGTCATTTACTCATCTCCGTGCAAGGCAAATGGAAAGGAGAGGAGAGTGAAGGGGAATTTAAGTTTACTTAAAACTTTTGCAAATGATGAGAGAAGCTTATTCATCCGAAGTTTGTAATTGTTATTCTTATCAGCAAAGCAGAAGCAACTCCAGCTCATTAAAAAGCATTGTGTTCATTTTCATAACGAACTCTGACCTGGTTGAATTGAAACATGGAAATGTGCATACAAAAATGCGTAAGATATAATTATACAGTAGACGCAAGTATGAAGAGATTTATGTTTGTAAGGAGTACATAGGTACAGTTATTTCAATTCCGAGAAATGTAAAAGAAACTTATTTTCAGGAGTAGAGAATTTTAAGGGGAGAAGTGGAATTTTATTTCCCTTGTCAAGTTTTGATCTTTTTTAAAGTATCAGATTCAATTGTGCTCCTCGTAGAGACGTGGAGAGATCCTCGGAGAGATTGATCATCGGAGAAATTCTTTCCCTCGAACGCCTAAAACTTTTCACGGAAAGCTTGAATTGTCTGAGCAGTAGTGAGTATGCGAGTGAGTCAGGTTGTATATAGACACTTAACCATTTCGTCGTTATCTTTGTAATCTGAGAGATCAAATCGAAGCAGAGTTGGGAGTTCTCTGAGTTGTTATACATGAAAGAGAGAGAGAGAGAGAAGTCATCTCACGCCCCAAGTGGTTCATGTCAACCAAGACAAGCCTAAGGAACATCACGTTTTTAATCCCTTTCAGTCATTTTGTTTTGTAGACGATTCACACTGTAAATGACTAGTGATGATGGATAGAAAGAAAACGGGTGTGAATGTAAATGGCCTTTTATATAAACAGTAGCACCTCAGGATTAGTTACGTGTTTCTATTGGGAATTACACGAGCTCATTGGTTTTTTGAGGGCATCACAAGTGGTTAAAAGTGTTCGAGATCGAGACACAAATAACTCAAGAGTTTATGAGCTTGTCTGTAATAACTGGGCAATAAATTAAATGTATTATTGATTGAATGAGGTGATTATTGCTATTTAGAGTCTTAGAGTCTGTGGGAAACTCCCATTTGCCTTGTTATTAGAATTGAGATTAGAGGAGATTAGGGTAATAATGATGCACAAGGCACGAGTGATTTTAGGAAGGAGCTGAAGGAATAGCCTTGAATTGTAAGGAGAGAAAGGGAAAGCACAAGCAGAATAGCGGAAACACATGACAATGTGAATGACTACGGATTGAATCACACTAAGTTCCTGCTTTACCACTCCAATTAGAGTTTACTTGTCGGACAACACAGCTAACCTGAAGCCTCACCAGGGTTTGTCACTTTCAACAATTCCCTTTGAATCTGGGGACAAAGAGACACTAAGCAATTGCTAGGAGAAATGCCCTAGCCGATAGTTTCTCTTTCTGTGTGTGTGGAACATAAATTCACTGTCCATTTACCATACCGAAAGCTCACCCGTTTTGGTCGAAGAATCTAGGGAATCCGAGAAACGGTATTTTAGTGAAATTGGTTTGCTCACCCATCCCACCCAAGAGTCAGAATATTTGTCTGGAAACCAGTCCGAATAATGGACTCATGTCACTTCTCACATGTCAGTGTCATGGACAGACTCTCCCCGAAAAATGACTAATGACCACAACTGCTCACCCGTCTTTCGTACATGAAAGACACCAAACATTTGTTCCCGAATTCATCACATACCTCACAATGTGTTTATAAGAAACTACAAGGTCAACATTCATACGGCACGTTTCAAATTTATTTTATTCACTTCTACATTTTTATGTTCAAACTTCGAAAAAAATTTAGTACGATAAGTACAAGTAGCTTCGAACGGAAAAACTAAAATTGTATAGAATGGGGACTTAGCACTTACACAGAAATAGGTTAGCAGTTAAGGCACATCCATTCAACAACGCCTTCTGAACCCTTAAACCTCTTGAAAGTGAAACTCTCCATGTCAATAAGAAATCCAGAGGTTTTCATGTTCTTGGTGCAACAACCATTGCAATCTGAGTCATTGCATTCGTCGTAGACAGTTGCGTTTATGGACTTGCTTCCTTGGCGAATTGCGAAAGTCTTCAGTTTGTATGTTTTGGAGAACTTACTGCTAATTGCGAGAATGTTATGCTGCTTCACCCAATCTAAAGATTTCTTTCCTTCAACGAAGGCAAACTGACCCTCGTATTCACATCCATTGTATTCGTGGCATTCTTCTTCAGTAGTTGGATATGATTCGAAGGTAGTCAAATCTGCCTTCTTCCAAGTTCCTGTAATTTGCAAATTTTTAACTTTTAAAAGACTTAAATCCTTTAAGCAACTGAATCCTCCTATTACCTGCACCAACTGTTGAGGGAATTTTCGAAAAGGCTGCGAATGCAGACACAAACAGCACAGCTTTTTCAATTTGCATTTTCTTGTTTTCGTACGCCAGAAATAAACAAGGATATTATAAGATGAGAATGTAATTAAAATATAATGGAATGTTTTTCGCTTTTATACTTTTATTACACATGGAGGCCATCTGCATGCGTGTGGTAAACAACTATAAATCATATGAATAAAGAAGGCAGTAAGAATTAACTGTCATTCTGTCATAAAAATCATAAATTTTATACCATTTGGCATTCTTGATTTCTGCGAATATGAGATCTGCTTGCCAGTCTATTTACCTGTGTCCTAGTTTCGTTAACTTGTCTTCCATCAAATTTTCAATCGATACACAAACACGCAGCGTTGGGTCACAGTCAGACGATTAAAAACATTTTCATTGTTGAATCATGATGAATTGGTCTTGTCCCAAGCGCTTACACAATTAAAAAAATTGAAATACACTATGAGGATCAAGAATCAATGAATGTAACGAGTGCTGAGATTTATTAATCTTTGCAGGTCAAGAATCTGGAGTCATTCCCAACTTCCCAAGTGCTTTCGAGTCCTATCCAGAAATAGGTGAATCGGGAAAGTAAGTTTCTGCTATCTTTCAAACACGAAGCACCTATTTGCGGCATATATCACACAGAAATCTTACGGAGCTTCCACATCTACAGATGCATGCAATAATACACACGATCATACGAATCCGCACGCAAGACGCGCATCACGCAATGCTCTGCTGTGTGTGTGACAAAGACATCTTTGAAAGTCAGAGAACATCCACTACATCTAATCTTTCTCTGAGTATTTATCTCTGTATTAAGTCTTCAAGTATTCCTCCAGCATTTGTAGTTGTGCAACAATCCCCTAACTTTTTCCCATAACCCATTGCATGATCTTTATACGGGGAAACTGCATGTACCAGGGTTGTCCAGAAGCAACCCACGATTCCTTCATCTATCCATGCTGCACTAGTTAAACCTCCACAAATACTGCTGGAGATGCAATACTATGTGTATAAGATGTTCTTCATCTGACTAATACTTCCTTGTTGCGAGTAAAAACACCCTCATACTGCCAACATCACCCTCCTGAGGATCCGATTGAAACCGAACTTACCGAATATTTCAACTTGAACTACACAGGCCTAGCCCAATTCACTCAACATCCCCTTCTTTCCACCCTTCACATCATAATACTATAATACCACTACCAAAATAATGTAGTGTAGCTTTTCTACCTCTCTTCTACTAATTTTGTACTTTTTGTACTTTTGTACACACAAACAAAACACAGTAATTAATCTCGACACAAGCAACTACAAATTCTTATTGCTCGAAAGCTCAAGTATTTCAAGTGTAGCTATAATAGGAAATTCTATTTTGCCTTCCACACAGTATTCATCGAATCGATAGCTTTCACCATGTTCCAATGATGGCTAATACGGGTGTAATTCCGGTTCCCAGTTCGAAATCCAGCTTACAACCTCCCAAAGATGGGGAAGGGTTGTGCCAAGTAATACCATAACTATCTATTTCAAAATTTAAATGTAATTGATGTGTTAACAATTTAACAACTGTTTGTGTAATTTATTTGCAGGTTTACAAGGGAGAAGTTTGTTCGAACTTCATAGGGAATCGGACGATCTATGTGCATTCTGAAGAAAGTCAGGTTGTGATTGAAACTAAACTGAGAGAAGCCCTTAAAGTTGTTCGGAGCTCACCGTAAGTAAAGTTTGTAATTCGTAGAAAATCTACAATGTGATCTTTCTACTATATTTTTAATTGGATTGTAGGGATATTGCAGTAGGATGTTGGGAATACGCAATGCCCTCATTATGCTACTCAGCATACCCATTATGTCCAGACAATTTGAATCCAGAAGAAAGTGTCCTCAACTTTGTTTCTCCGCGACGACTGTGTCGTGAAGAGTGTGAACTCCTGGAACATGACTTATGTCGACAAGAATACGCTTTGGCTAAGCGTCATCCGCTCATTGGACAACAACTGCCCATTCCAGAATGTGCTGAATTGCCCCCATTGGGATCCAAGGAGTCTGTGACATGTATTCGACTAGGCTTGAGACATCTCACTCCAATCGTTGAAGATCACTCGTGTTACAAAGATAATGGCCAAGGCTACAGAGGCCTTGTTGGAGAGACCGAATCAGGAGAGCCGTGTCGACCATGGAGTCACCAGCTTAAGTTCAAGTCCTCAGACCATCCTGAACTTATGGGGGGACACAACTTTTGTCGAAATCCTGGTGGAATCGAACCAAGTCCTTGGTGCTACACGAATTCCGAACACTTTCGACGAGAACCTTGTAATCTTAACAAGTGTGGAATTTTCGGTTATGGTGAGTAAATTAGCATACATGAATCTTGTATAAATTATTTGGGGTTATAATGGTTCTGTGGGGTTATATTAACGGTTACGCTGAACTTTATGTAGAAAACAAGTTTTGGTTGACGGTGTCTGGAGGTGTGGCTGCATTTGTCGTTTTGGTTCTTCTCCTTATCTTATGCTCATGTTGTGGTCGATCATCAAAGAAATCGTCGAAGAAAAGTTCTGCCAGTAAGTCGGTTGGGTCTCGAGGTTCCATTCAAGATTTGGAGATGAATAGCTTGTTGAGAAAGCCTGGACAAAAAGCACCTGAAATACCTTTGGGTCATACGAAGTTCTATCAGGAACTTGGAGAAGGCGCTTTTGGTAAGAATAATCGATATCTTCTGGTGAAGAATTATTAACAAGAACAATACAAAGTTTGTGGGTTACTGAAGGTTTATCGATTGTTTTTTCTAGGGAAAGTGTACAAAGGAGAGGCAATCCTTCGACCTGGAGAACCCCCGATGAGAGTTGCAATTAAAACTTTGAAAGCCTCAGCCACAACGAAAACCCGTCAAGATTTCTACCGTGAAGCAGATTTAATGGCGGAACTGAAGCATCCGAATATTGTTTGCCTGTTGGGAGTCGTTACCAAAGAAGAACCTCGTTCGATGCTTTTCGAGTACATGACGCAAGGCGACTTGCATGAGTTTCTGATGACCCACTCGCCGAGAGCAGAGTCACAAGCTGAGTATATCCTAGAAGCTAATGAAATGCTGTTCATTGCTACGCAAATATCAGCTGGCATGGAATACCTAGCAGCTCATCATTATGTTCACAGGTGCTTAGACGATCGAGCCTGTGTAGGAATCATATTGATGGTAAATCTAAACGAATTTGTATTTTGTTTTCAGAGATTTAGCTGCTCGGAATGCTCTTGTGGGTGAAGGTCTAACTGTTAAAATCTCAGATTTCGGTTTATCCAGAGATATTTATTCGTCTGATTATTACCGGGTGCAGTCCAAGTCGCTCCTTCCAGTCAGGTAAGCTGGTGCATAAGGCTACACGTCTGCTTTGGTACATGTATTTTTACCAACTATTTATTGTTGTTTGTTCAGATGGATGCCACCTGAATCCATTTTATATGGGAAGTTCACAACTGAATCTGATGTCTGGAGTTTCGGAGTAGTTTTATGGGAAATCTATTCTTTCGGATTACAAGTGAGTGCTAACGAGAACTCTATAACCATAAAAACAAATTAGTTGTGCCACTAATCCTGTGTTCTTGCAGCCATACTACGGGTACAGTAATCAGGAAGTAATCGAAATGATTCGATCCCGACAACTTCTCCCGTGTCCTGACATGTGTCCTCCGAGGATGTACGCCCTAATGGTGGAATGTTGGGCAGAGATGCCCCAAAGAAGACCAACTTTCGAAGAACTTCACTCCCGTCTCAAGCAATGGCTTCTTCCGCTTCTCGGACCGAATTCCAATTTCAGCCAGCACATAAATCTGTCTTGCCATTCA
This sequence comes from Isotomurus pseudopalustris, assembly GCA_034698685.1. Taxonomy (NCBI): domain Eukaryota; kingdom Metazoa; phylum Arthropoda; class Collembola; order Entomobryomorpha; family Isotomidae; genus Isotomurus; species Isotomurus pseudopalustris. The sequence goes on from JAQGBV010001361.1 coordinate 13,016, forward strand.
GCTCAAGCTGCCTACCCTTTCGCTCCACCCAGTTGTGCCAGTAACAATTCCATGTCCTCCCACCAATCCTCAAGCAACACAGGACCCATGAGCAACAATACAAACTCCACAAGCGTTTCGAATCAACAATGGGGAAATCAAAATGGGTCTCAGTATCCCCCACGAACTCCCCAGACAATGCACAACAGCCAACAATCGTACAACACTTCTCAACAAAGTCCGTCTCATTGCGTCGCATACCAAAGCACTCCGATTGTTCACTGTCCTATAAATTGTGGTGGGGGTGGCGGTGGGGGGAGATTCAGTCCTCAACACCACATGCATCCTCAGCAGTCCACACCGAATATGAACAACTCTCATGGCCACTTCCACAACAACGGGAGTGGTGGTCGTCCGATGGGACACAATCATGGAAACGTAGGTCATCACGCAGTTGCTTCTCAAGCGATGGGAAGTAGCAACATGAGCGTTCACTCCCACTCGCCATACAGAGTTCTTATGGAATCAAAGGCTACCAATATTTAGACTGAAGATATTTATATACATTGTTATTTAAAAGCGTATGACACTGCCATGCATTTAATGTACTCGTATAACTGGCGATTTTAATTCTTATGATGTTGTGCATATTACATGTTTCCTATCTTTTTATTACACGTTGATGATGTTTGAACAGAAGTATTTTGTACATATCTTATGCTGCCGCTGAAGAAATGGTACTGTGAAAGTTACACTGATCGTTCGTACTCATGTTTTGCATTTAAATGGATTGTTATAGCTTTAAAGTAAAATTCAATTTACTCAAGTTCCCTAGTCTAGATATCCGGTTTAGTGATTAGTAAGAAAATATGTGTTTCTCATGTAGATGATGAATGGAATGAAATTTGTAGGTGATTCAGCACGTGTACATGAAGTACTTAGAAATTATAGTGTATAGTTTGTATGAATAAGTATTGAAGAAAAATAAAATCATACAATACATAATAAGTTTATGCATGATTTGTAAATTTATTGCACACAGGTCATAGCTTAAAGTATACCAATGTAGTGTGACGAAGTAGCTTGAAGAGGCTTAAATAAAAATAATTAGTAATTGCTTTAATTTTGGAGGATAGTAAGAAAGTTTAGCCCACCATAAGTTTGGCTTGAGCTTCTGTTGGAGTCTCCCCATATTTGGCTTTCAACTTTTTCATCGTGATTTCAATGATTTTAGGATGGACTCCGTATTTCTCCAGACATCTTTGAAGTTGTTCCCACACGTCAATCTTTTCCTCTAAGAGAAATATAGAGAAAGTAGAAAAATTAATTTTTGTGATCTGAATAAGGAATTACTGTAGAGTCTTTCTTACTCCACTGGTCATCCAATCCTTTCTCAGATAGTTTGAGAGGTTGTGTCTTTTTAAATTGTTCCCAAATAGATCCGAGAGTTTTTTCTATCACTGGTGGAAGACCTTCCCTCTTGCCGGCCTCAGCCATAGCTTTCCTCAAGTCCCCTTTTAAGTCACCCATGTTTTTAGAATAACTGCGTGACGGGACGTTTTCTGCTCTTTAGTTCTTGATGGCAAGATGGTTGCGTAATCTCGAATCAGAGGAAAATGAGCAACGCTCTTGAGGCGAACATGGTAAAGTTTACTTTACACTTATAAAATGCTAACCAATCGTGGAAATCGGTTGAGGAAATCCACCTACACTTCCGGAAGACTTGGCTCATCACCAAATCATAAAAATTAATATTTTTCTTTCCTCATCTGCGTATCTGGATCAAGGCTGGCTATGGAAGGTTTCCTGAGCCCCGTTAAATATTTTCCAGCTGGTTAAGAGAATTCAAAATCCTTCAGGAAATGTCAACATTGAAATGAAGTTGCATGTGACAGGCCAAACAAGATGATGTCTTAGTTATGATTTCATTTATTGACAAGCGCTGAAGATTCAGGTAGTTACAATTTTTAGAATTTACTAGAAGCCAAATATACACCATTTATTATTAGATAAATAACACATTATTCCCGTTTACATTGGCCTCCATATTCACTCCCTAGTTGATCTTGGTTTATAAACTTCCTTATTTCAGGTTCCCATTCTTCTCGGTTCGTCCCAAAGCACTGGATTTTGTTGATTGTTTTTGGAGCGAGTACAGTCTTCATCAAATCCAATAGTTTTGAGAAGACTCCTGGGCAGTTAATGTAATAGCATTTGAACAAGACCTCAGGGTAATGAGCTTCATACGTGGAACACAATTTCAAAGTGTTTTGCAAAGCTGGAATTTCGAAGGTTGCATAATGATGTCAAGTAATGGCTAGTTTCATGCATAAAAGTTGTAATGCTACCTTTCCAATGCACAAGTTGGGCATATGAATAGCCTTTCCAATCAATAACAGCAATAAATTGAGTGATTTCAACTTGACCTGGTTTCCTATCCTTGTTGTTTTGTCGGATACGAAGCATTAGCCGTTCAAAAAATTGGTTCACGAATAATATGAACTCATCTTCTTTTCCAGCATCCATAGCTTTTCGAATGTCCCAAGATCCCAGAAGCATCTCAAGCACTTAAAACCATTTGTCCGACTCAATTTCATCTGAAATATGTCGGATCAATCTTGATAAACTCTCTTAATATAGACTTACCAGGCCGACCATTTCTATCATGGCCTTCAATCCAGTACTTGAAGTTCTCTTTCATCCATGGATCAATGGATCTGTTTAAAACATCGTCCAGTTTGTTTTGCTTCCTCCATTCTAAAGACTGTATGAAATTGAAAAAAATGCAAAGAAGATTACAGATGGTTAACACTAAAAATCAAAATGATCATTTCTTCCATGCTTACATTCTTCAGCATAGACTCAGCTTTGTCCAAGTTCCCATCTCGAGCTGAATGAAACAAACCACAAGTGATCAAGTATTCAGCAAAAAACCCAAAGTATTTAGTTTAAATACCTCTGATCCATCTAACCAGGTATAAATCGCTCCGTTGTTCTTCGGATGTCAAAATGCTACCGACACGTTGTCGCAACTGTGGATAAAAATTGAAATAGCAAGTTTTATGAATGCTGTTGCTATTACCACATGCTAGTAGTTTTGAGAGTTTTGTATAATGTACTTCACCTTTGTTATCAATGCTTTTTCCTCCAATGTAATGGCCGACATAGTAGA
>JAQGBV010001362.1:0-16164 GCA_034698685.1 Isotomurus pseudopalustris
TCCAGCGATGAGTAATCACAATTTATTCACCCAGAAAGCAACTTGACTCCTTTCTTTTCATGAGCAGACCTTTGATCTGTAAGTGCATGTTGTGAATGCATGTGCATAAGAACTCATAGGATATAATATGAGAAGGATGAATGTCATGCTCCAAGGTGACCGATGGGAAGTATTGGCTAAGCAACCAGAGTCAATGGACATTGACTCTGGTTGAGCCGGTTATGGTATATATATAAAAATAAGGGATTTAGGTATATCTTATATGTATATAAGGAGAGAAGGCAGAGATTGTGGGGAGTTGTCTCTGGGGTTTTGGTTGAATAAAATAGAGATTATAGCGTCTCAAATCGCCTCATCCTCCGTCTCATTCTTTCCCATCCTAAGGTCAAGGATAAACTTACATGGTGGCCCGAGGTTGCTCTTATCACAACTGATCAACATCTGGAGCAGTACCCTTCATTCCAATACCCTTCGCAAATTCCCCACTACAATGCAGGTACGTTATATTCTCTTTTTAACCGAACCCCGTTACAACTCCTAAGCAGGGGTGCACACCGGCTTAGTTCATATTAATAGATAGATAGATAAATCATCATTCTACGTAGATTATTATCTCAGATTTACTCGTTAGTTAAGTCACAGTCCTTTCCTTTAGAGTTCGTATCTACCAACAGATATCCCTTTAAACCCATGCCACATGAGCGAGTCAAATCGCAAACTCCGTAGTACAGGCGAACCGTCTCCTCATTTAGACTTAGATGCTCTCAGACAACGTAAATTAGGTTTACGTCGAATTCAAACTCAACTATCTATCCCTATTCAACCAGAGGGTGTCCATAATACTCCAGTTTCACAAAATTCACCAATCTCATTAGCCCCTTTTAGTCCACCCGCTTGGCCAGAAACACCCGTCAGTTCCCGACTGGTTAAACCTCCCACAGCAATCGAGGGGGGTGTCTTTAAGCCGTCTTATCATTTACACCCAGACCCATTCGCAAAGAGTCCTAAGGTTGTACGTAGCCCACCTAGTTCCACATCCACCATTAAAAATAACGCTACTGCATCTACTGAACTCCCAGTTTCTACTCCTCCTAACCCACTCAGTCTTGCACATAGTTCATCCAACCCACAACGGGAACTTCATGATCAGGTTGCAGGCCCTTCTAGATCTTTAACGACTGACACAGTTCTCTCACCACCTGTAACCCATCAACCCGTTAATGATAGACCTATACCAGTAACATCCTCTTCATCCGTTCCATCTCTTTCACTAGCAAACTTATTTACTTTCAGCCCATTTCAAGAATCAACTTACCCCATTTCAAATTCTAATACCTTTTACGACGCACATCCACATTTCGAAGATAATTTTATATCATTTCCGCCACCCTCACAGCCCACGGTCACACACTCTATCCCTTCAAGTCCCACCTCTTCACCTGTTGCACCCGTACCCCCACCTCGAATCCCTACTCCTCCCTTACTTCCCCCAGTCATTCCAACCTCTCCTTCCCCCACCAAACCCCCACCTAACATTCCTACTACACCTAACAGCCTTTGGGCAGAATTTCCATTTTTCTCTTCCCATATTCCCACCCCCACTCCTATTGTCTTATTTCCCAAACATACGATGACGACGCCCGCATTTGGCAGCTTTTGCCTGTATGAACCACCTGCTTTGAAAAAGGTTCTCTTCGACGCTTCCCCTGGCACAAGTCCCCAAGAATTCCTCCGACAATTTTCCGAATTAGCTACTTTACACAATTGGCCAAAAAAAGACTGGATGAGTAAAATAACTAATCATTTAGACGGACCTGGTAGACATCACTACAAGGAATATCGAACTGCTGAGGCTGCTGATGCCGCTACGACTTATGATGCAGTTGTCTTAGACTATGATAAATATTCAACTAATTTAATAGCTACATTTTCGGATCTTAACACGTATGATACTTTGGCTGCACAGGCAGAGGCAATTAAATGGTTGGACTGCACCAACACTTACGATTATGTAGCTCGCATTACTACTATACTGAACAAAATGAATATCACAGAAGAGGCTCGACGCATAGCTTGGCTTATGAAGGGCATACCCAAAGATATTTATAAGCAGATTTTCATTTTTAAGCCCAAATCAGTGTCTTACCTACAGGCATACTTGCTTAGATATGAAGCTCTTCGTAAGGAGTTTATTAATAACCCGGTGACCGAGGTTAATACGGTCTCTTCTCCCTCATCTGTTAATGACATAGCTACATTGGTAGCTGCTAAAGTGCATGAGCTTAACCTTTTACACGTAGCCCCTCCTCCTCACACGCGTCAGAATACTAATTCTCGTCGCAATGGTCAGGGACGCCGACCACAAGAGGAAACCCGTGAACGCAGATTTATGCAGACGAGTGATCTGCCAAAGGCCTACCGTAAAAATAATTTTCGCAATGACGCCAATGCATTGCCTCAACCCCAGCCACGTTCACAGGGTGGTGGCCAATTTATGAGAGGTTCGTTTACCCCTACTCAGCCCAATTTTAATATTACTCTTCAGGTAGACCCACCGTCACGACGGAGTACCCCACGGTTTGATTCTGGCAGGAATCAAAATAGATTCAATACTGGTTTTAATTCCAGACGTAATAATGGAGGTGGCCAAAATACTAGTTATGTAAATGATAATCGCTTTTCTTCCCCTAATACATACTGTTTTATTTGCTCTGACCCAAACCACTTGGCTTCACGTTGCCCTTACCGTGCATCAAGAAGGAACTCTTACAACCAGTTTTGACTAGAGTCGGATCAACTTGCAATTTATGCACCCAGGCATAATTTTTCCCCTTCACAGTTCATAGGGCTTTCGGAATCTCAGCCAAAGCTTTTATTCTTTAATATTCTATGCATGGGAAAGCCGGTTTTGGCACTATTAGATACAGGTGCATCAATTTCTTTGGCACCAAATTCATTTGGACAACCTACTAGACATGTTAACTCCATCCCTATCGCCGGAATCACCGGTAACCAAATCATTTTAGAGACATCCTCACTACAGTTTCGGTTGGGTCGACTCACCACATTTATTGATGTTCATATTTTACCCACTTTAAAGCATAAACTCCTCCTCGGACATAATTTCTTACAGGCCACTAAACCCATCATTAATTACAATACTCTTACATTAACTTTCACCTCATTCTCCACAAAATTTTTTTTTACTGCCCAAGCGGCCTTAGATTACACCGACCCTTCACACGACTGGTCTGACTTTTCTTCATGGAGAGTAGATTTACCTACAACTGAAGAAGTTGGAACCTTCACACTTAACTTAGACGAATCTATCATCCCGTCCAATTTACCCGTATTAACAACAACGGAAATACAATTTATCCAAACGGGAAGCGGACTAACTACTTCACAACGACAACAGATCATTGACTTAGTACAAACATATACTGACATAGTATCTTTCTATGATGAATTAGGCTGCCTTAATATCACATACAGCCCTGATCATCGTTTCATCCATGTCCCTGATACACTCACTGGACTTCACCAAAAACCCTATCGGGTCACTCGGTTGGAACGCAGTGAGATTCAGAAGGAAATTGACAAATTCATTCAGTTAGGGGTACTTAAGCCTGCCCTGACGAATTTCACTTCTCCTATCCTCCTAGTTCGAAAGGCCAACTGGACACCCACGAACCTTTCATGGCGTGTCACTACAGATTTCCGAAAGCTTAACGAACGATTAGTAGTTGACAACTTCACCCCTATCCCACCGCTTACCGACCTTTTTGAATGCATGGTAGGTGCTAAGTTTTTCTCCAGCTTAGACCTATCCAACTCCTATTTTCAAATCCCTTTACCTACAGCAGACATTGAGAAAACAGGTGTTATCACTATGGATGGTCTCTATGTTTATACTCGCCTCCCTCAGGGTCTCCGGGTGAGCGGAGCTATTTTAGTTTCCATTATGCGTATGCTTTTTCACGATTATATTAATCAGTTCCTTTTCTGTTATATGGATGACATAACAATTTATTCAGACTCTTGGCAAAATCATATTAAACATTTATCACTGGTCTATAAGAGGCTAAGAGCTGCAGGCCTCACACTTAACGGCCGTAAATGCCAATTAGGCTTTACTGAGATCAGCCTTCTTGGACATCATGTGGCCGAAGGTGTGATTCGTCCTGATGCAAATAAGATCCGTTGCGTAGTAAACATGCCTGCACCGTCCAATGTAAGTGAGGTACGATCTTTCCTAGGTTGTGTATCTTTTTATCGTAGGTTCATAAAAAACTTTTCGGGCGTCGCCCTCCCATTAAATCAACTTCTAAGAAAAGGCGAGCCTTTCTTATGGACTGAAGAGCGAGATTCAGCTTTTAAACAACTAAAATCGGCAATCACTAATCACCCTATACTTGCTATGTTCGACCACTCACTCCCAATTCGTATCTATTGTGATAGTTCACAATATGCTGCAGGAGCTGCAATTATGCAACTCCACCCGGATGGTTCTGAGCGAGTCGTCGAGTTTGCAAGCAAGTCTTTTAATACAAACGAACTCAACTACTCTACGTCAGAGAAAGAGAGTTTGAGTATTCTTTTTGCACTTGATAAATTCAGACCTTACATTTTTGGCCTCGACAAAGAACAAGTTACCATTTTTTCTGACCACTCAGCTTTGTGTTGCTTGCAAAGCATGAAAGTCCCTCTCAGAAATACCCGTTTAGCTAGGTGGCTAATTAGATTCATGGAAGCTAATGTTACCCTTAAATACATATCTGGCAAGACGCATGTAGTCGGTGATGCCTGTAGCCGTATTTTCCACCACGAACTATCGAAACAGGTCCGACACCCAAAAATCCTCAGTACTGATTCTACCCTCGAAAGTGTATTTTCAGTCACCACTATTGGTCAACGTGAGACAATAGCTCACGAACAAACATTGGATCCATTCTGTTCACAAATAATTCGTAAGTTAACAAATCATCCATCCCAGACCACGAGTTATTTTATTCAGGACAGCTTACTTTGGTATCAACCGCCCGCATCGGCTTTCCCTTCATTAGTCCTACCCAAATCCTTAATCCCAGTCATTATTGAGAGTTTTCATTCGTCTCTTTTTTCTGGTCATCAGTCTTACAAGAAATGCTACCGTCAAATTCTACGCCGTTTTTATTGGCCTTCCATGAGCCACGATGTTAGTAATTTTATTAAATCATGTGTCACCTGTCTCTCCGCCAAACGAAGGACGACAGTTCCCCCAGGAAAAATGCAGAATCGTATAATTCCATTGAGACCAATGGATGTGCTAGAATTAGATATCGCAGGCCCCTTCCTTACGGCTAAAGATAGTCGTGCTAAATTTATAATTGTGGCTGTATGTACCCTCACCAAGTACGTGATAGCACGAGCGGTCCGGACCACCGAGTCCAAAACTCTCCTTGATTTTATTATTAACGAAATAATCTTTGTGTTTGGTTCGCCAAGAGAAATTGTGAGCGATCAAGCTTCTTACCTTACTTCTCATTTATATACAGAAGTTATTTCTGCTATAGGCACTTCTCCTCGTTTCGCCACTAGCTATTCACATGGTTGCAGTGTAGCAGAGCGTAGTATTCAGACAATACAGACAATCTTACGTACTTTCGTGAGTAAACACCAAGAAACGTGGGTTAACTTTTTACCCTCCGCCATATGGAGTTATAACACAGCCATTCATTCATCCCTGCCTAATATTTCACCTTTCGAATTAATGTTCGGGTTTACTCCACGTTTACCCACTGAAATCGACCTAAATTTACCCTTACACACCCCGTCCTCAGACTATCTCTCTCTATTATCTCAGGCCCGACAGGCTACAGCCACCGAACAAATATTTGTTCAGGAACGCCATCGGAGAACATTCAACCCTTCACATTCGAATATCATATTCCCTTTAGGAGCAAAAGTAATGGTAGCTTTCCCCAACTTGGTTTCAGTTGGTGAAAGTCGGGCGTTTGCCAATCTCTTTCAGGGCCCTTATGAAATCGTTTCACGTCCCTCAGAAGCTAACTACGAAGTAAAATCCCTTCAACCTCCTTTCAAAAATGAACTCGTACATGTCCGACGTCTACGTCTAGCATTAGACCGGGAACCGCATTTAACCAACCCTCTTTCCTTAGCACATCAAACTCCTACTCTTCAAAACATTCCTGTAAAAACCGCGGAAACTTTCTCTCTCCGTCGTTCTGCCCGTTTGGCAACGAAAATTTGAATTAAAATTTTCACGTATTTTAGTGTGCCTGATAACTAATTGTACTTTGTTGATTTTAGCTCATTTTACTTTCGGTTGTGCTCACGCTCTGTGGAGCGAATATAACCAACTTCAACGAACCACCTACACATGTCACCCACGGATTCTTTGTCCGGGAGGCTGACTCATCCTTTACAGCGTACAGTGAAACAGCAACAATCCTCTTCCCAATTATCCTTGACTTCACTACACCCCAATACTTCAACCATCATCAATTCGTTCAAGGCTGTCGGGTTGCCTGGGAGGCCTGTTCTGTGGCCCAAATTCTATTCCCCAACTTGGAAAGGGTCAACACACGACTGGATACATTAAGAAACTCTATGCTCGGTTCCCCACTTACTCCAATGAACATGACTTTGGTTGATTTTGAAGAGGATTTTGATGCTTTAACAGATATTGAGCCCTCCCGTATCCGTCACTGGCATCGCGATTTGGAAAGGACTTTCCAATAAAATTATACGGAGAGACGAAAACGAGCCTTATCGTCCCCCCCCCCGTCCCAAACGACAGGCAGGTTTCGTGTTAGGTGCCACTGCTGTCGGTGGATTATGGTTATACAATAAAATTTCCGGCTTCTTTGGTGGCGACTCCAGTGAAAATACTGAAGCTATGTACAGGGATTTAACCCAAGGCATGCATCAAAACCAATTAAACACCGTTCGGTTAGCCACCGCCATTAGATTAATTGACAATAAATATAATGCTTCTATGGAGAAGGTAGTAGAGAAATTCAACTTACATTACTTCAACGAAGTTCGAAGTCGACTAAACTTAACAAAGACTATGAGATATGGGCTTTACCGTGCCTTCTTAATAGATGCGGAACATTTACAGGAGACTCAACGTCTCACGGAACTTTTCCAATTTCAAGAGATATTCTCTAGCTGTTCTCACCAACATTTATCCAACTTAGCCATAAAACCTAGTACCTTAAACTTGGAACTGAGCCGACTTGCTGGGAAATTAGCTAAGAATGACTATGAATTACTCACTTATAACTTGGACTTTTACTACTCTCACAAATTAGTTAGGTGTACCCACCACAAACAAACTGGTCACTTAACAATTGCTTTGACCATCCCCATCCAACGTAGAAACACAACCACACAGATTCTGGACTGCTAAACCATTCCCTTCCTCCACAAACATTCCAATGGTTTAGAATCCTGCTCCATTGAATTCCCTCACTCTTTAATAATTCTCAAAAATGATCTCCCTATCCCTATTAGTGGTTCAGAATCCGCTGCCTGTACTCTCCAAGATGGTCTGTGCTTCTACTCGGACTACAACTCTCTGTCCATTAGAGATACGAACTGTGCCACTGCCTTATTAAAAAGCTCTACTTTTGACACCTTTACTACCTCTTGTGCCTACTCTTGCCACCCTACATCTATTAACTCCCCAACAGTCATTAGCATTGGCAATCGATATAAGAATTTCTTTAGTGTTTCTAATTTCTTAAATGACACATACGTCAAGTGTCTTTTCCCCAATGGCACACTCCGTTCTTCCTCACAACTATCTTTAACATCAAACCCTACGGGTGCTTTTATTGTCCACTTGACCTCTTGCGAGTGCCACATATCTTTTAGCAACAGACCCTCTGTTTACCCTCTCCACCCTTGCCGAAACCATCCCGAAACGATTGACCCTATAATTGTTAGAACTATTCCCACCTATTGGGGTCTTTTTAATACGACCGACCTCCTCAACGCTACCACGGCGGAGGATGAGATCTTTAACACCGATAGCCATCTGAACTTCTCTGACATTTATGATTCGACCTGGTACACAAAAACCTCGAACATTAACTCACTCCTCTCACAAGCTAATGCTACTTACAAGTTCCCTACGTACGGACATTATGTTTCATCATTTCATTCTCTATGGGAACGAACCTTCGCATACGTACTTTTGGGTTGGAACATAATACTAACTTTTATCGGAATATTTTTACTCTCTAGACTCAGGTCTCCGGTACCTGCCGCTACTGTTGTTTATTCAGCTGTTCCTCAGACCGTCCGAGCCCTAACTTCTTGCGATGCTAAGCTAGCTATGAGATTGAACGCTTTCCTGGTGATTGTAGTCGTCGTAAACTGCTTTGCTATTGCAATTATTTTAGTCTTATTAATATATTTCTGCCGTCAGAATTGGTGTGTTAGATCTGCTTATTCACTTAAATGCGTTAAAGCTGTCCCAACTGACCCGGAAGTGTATCAGCCCCCACATGCCCAACCATTGCTATCCACTAATAATCGTATTCGTTCCAGCTCCACTGGATGTTTAGATTTAGCTTCGAGGAGACATCAAGCCCCTCCTAGGCTTAACCCCATTGCCATGGACCCCCCTCCCTATGCCCCCACTACCACCCACGCACTTCGTCAAGTTCATTTCAACCCCCTGGAAACTTCGACTCCTACCCCGTATAAGACTATTCTCCCTTCATCCCCAGTATCCCCCATTCCTGGCCCAATTCCCCATCCCACATGGAGTGCAATTTACCCTGATATGACCAATCTCGACCTCTCCCCGTAACCTATCACAATCTAGCCCTACTAACCCTTTACACCAGGGCGTGTTTTTTCTTCTCACGGAAAGGCACGCTTGTGTGTTAGATCACAATCTTTACACGGAATCATTTTTTTCAACTATACTAAATTAATACAGCTGACATAACACTTCTTTGTAGTTCTATGTACGTAAACATACAAGTACAACGGAGTCAGCAAAAGATTATTTAAATCCATAGATGATACTTATAACATTCAGGTGATGGAATCAAAATACACACTCGAACATTACACAATAAGAATCCAGTAATGGGAAGTTTTGAGAGATGATGAAGGTAATAGGATTAATAATAAATTAGGATAATTTTTATGGGATATAATAAGATAATATGATAAAATGAATAATGATATGAACCAGAAGGCGTACCAGACATGGATATCTGATTGTAAGATTAATTTACTTCACAATGTATTAGTGATCGGACAAGAAAGAATTAAGTATTAATCTAATACAGAGTAATCTAAATATTTTTCACTGTCCTTCCTTTTCAAACCGGATGACCAACTATTCCGTAACATTCCTTATGGCCGCGACCCACCTCTCGTGAGCTACCGTCATACGATGAGGAGTTAACCTGGCCACTTCTGAGGAACAACAAACAAAAACAAACGAATCAGTTAACAGAAAAAGAAATAAAACAACAGACTACATTCAAGTTCGGGAAAATAACCAACTCTCACCTGTGTCGCAATTCAGCAACGAGATATTGTGGCGAAAGAAATAAAATCCATTGAAACAATCGTTCGCGATCTGTTCCCACTTGCTATGGGGCACAGGACACACGAAATGAAACGGGTGTTCCTTCTCCGTAATGGGAAAGTCCCTAGGGTAGAGGCAGGTCGCAGGTTGGATAGTGTCCTCACCATACCAACGCGGGATAAAGAAAGAAGCACCTCTCTCTCCGGCATCTGGACGGAGAAAACAGTCTATGCAGCTCCCTAGCAGGTGGGGAAACAGCAAAAACGGACGTCGGAGCGGCAACTCGGTAGCAGGGTTAGGGAGAAGGTTAATGATGGACGTCAAAGGACCTCCAAGTCCACTGACAATGCCTCTCAAAAGACCCTCTGGCGTACTTGGAGTGACGAGAGAAGTGGTGTTGGTAGTTTCCCATGACAACAGGGAATATATGAAGAACGGTAGAATTGCGAAGGACTGAAAATAAAAATTATATATATATATATGTGATTATTTTATGAGTATAAGTATCTTAGTCAGGATTAAAAATTGAAACCTGTAAATAAACTCACCATTGTCGGACAAGTTGAAGTAGGGTAGAAATCGCTGGAGTTGTTACTGCTTGGAAAGTGGCGAAGAAGAGTGGATAAAATAGTTGGGAATGATGTGTCATTTTATATGATTTTTGAATCGGTTTTGCACACGATTAATTGTATTAGTAGGTGTAGATGTCTGGTTTTAGACGTCTGGGTAAAAATGTTATCAGTGTTATTTCTATAATTAATATGTCTAGACTAATGAAGTCGTCCCGACTTTGTATCATTTTTATGAAAATTGCAAGTACGTTATACAAAGTTGCAGTCTAAAAAAAAAAAAAAAAAAAATTTTCTTATCATTAACTAGGTTAAATAGTTGATAACCTATGGAGTCATGTCTTAGGACAGACATTGAAAAGAAGAAGGGGAATGTAAGTGCATGTTGTGAATGCATGTGCATAAGAACTCATAGGATATAATATGAGAAGGATGAATGTCATGCTCCAAGGTGACCGATGGGAAGTATTGGCTAAGCAACCAGAGTCAATGGACATTGACTCTGGTTGAGCCGGTTATGGTATATATATAAAAATAAGGGATTTAGGTATATCTTATATGTATATAAGGAGAGAAGGCAGAGATTGTGGGGAGTTGTCTCTGGGGTTTTGGTTGAATAAAATAGAGATTATAGCGTCTCAAATCGCCTCATCCTCCGTCTCATTCTTTCCCATCCTAAGGTCAAGGATAAACTTACAGATCCCATTAAAAAAAACGTTTAAGCAGAGAGAATTAATTTTCTTAACACTCTGGAGATCGTGGAAGGGAGTCTTGAGTGAGTGAGAATTGCTGTGAATTATACTTGCTCAAGTTGTCTAACCAAATATTGTTTCAGTTCGGATCCATTGGTGAGTATAATAATTTAAGCACTGAAATATTCATAATTCTACATCATACGGGAAACGTTTTCTGACAAAATTAGTATAATAAGAGCACTTTGTAATGAATACTTAACAGCAAAAGTAGACAATACGAATTGTATTATTCACATTAATAATATGGTTGACGTAGTTGTGTCTGAATTTGATTGGCGAAATTGTCCTTTCGAAGAAACTGTTGAAATCGAAGAAGGATGGGCATTTGTACTAGAAAGCTCTAATCCAATTAATATCTGTACTATCCAAAAATATTTCCTAAACTAAAGAGTTTTTAATTCAGATCTATAAAAAAATCTTTGTTAAACTTTGGTTCGTTGAAAAATAAATTCTAATATTTAGATTTTTTGCAATACTTCGGTAACTGATTCAATTCTAATAAGCACTTTTGAATTAATCAATTCGGCTTATTGGGAAATTATTATTTTTTTTATTTTAAAATGTTTAGGAGAAGAAGACGAGACAATGAGGTGGCTGCAGTCATTTTGTATAGAAGGGGACGTGTGATTGAAATAAGTGAAGTTAATTTCGCTTCTGGAGTGATTGAAAGTATTCGTGATTGGCTGCGCGGAAGGATGTCGACGAAATAATGCAGGAGAAATGTGTTGAAGGCGTGTGTGTTATCGGGTGCCGGAATCGCTGGAGCTGCTGCTGGGATGGTAGCTGGAGCAATGGGAAGACCCGCAGTGGGAGGAGTTGTCGCTGATGTCACGAGAGCCCCCCTTAAGGCCCTTCTGAAGAAGATCTTCGGATTTGACAAGGACGAAGCTCTGGTGAAAGCCAAGTTGAAGTTTACATCAATATTTCTATGCCAGCCGAATTCCAAACTCAGAATTAGTCACTAGTGCAGTTCAGCTAGTGTTGAAAGACGTGAGCCATTTGAGCAGTTAAAGATGATCATATCTGTGATTCAATGAGTCAAAGGGGAATGTGGGACCTAACTATTTGGGATTGATCACTCAGGCTCCATAGGAAATTATGAGGAATGCTCTTAGGAGTTATCAACTTAATCTGGAAGCTTCCGAGGAATCCGTTCCTTCCGTTTTCTTCATCTGTCGGACATGTATCACTGTATTTTCGGTTACCAAGAAAAGACAAAAAACCCAAAGATGAAGTACAGGCAAGTTCATGAGCAACACAAACAACGCAATGATGCGGAATTAAGTTACACAAGCAATAAAAATGTAGACATGACATTTTGTAGTATTGTTTTATTTTAAGCTAATATCAATATTAATAGGGGATAAGAGTGCAGGTAACCATTGGAAGGATATTGACTCTACATCTACATAAAAGACTTGCTAAAATTACTTTTTAAATATTTGGAATTTCTACCTACGAGAATTTGTGTTTTGAATTGTAAATTGAGTTTAGAATCCGAGTTTGAGTTATGATTTTACAGCTTACTCTAGAAAAACTTGATCATTTTGCAGAAATGCTATAGATTTCTTCGTGCAAAACATATTGAAATAGATTGGCTATGAAACAAGAATTCGTCTGAATATCAAAGTTGAATAAGATTATTAAGATTGAAATTGGGAAAAGTAACTTTCAACCTCACAAGCTAAATTAAGTAAGTAAAAATTGACCTGTTTGCAGATAAGACAAAACTGAGTACCACTTTTATTCGTCGTACAGCAGTTAGAGCTTTGGTGATTTTGTTGGGTAAAGAGCTGCTGTCATAATATTTCTAATTTTTTCCTCCACGTGCGATACAAATCACTCAGCTCTCTACACATGATGTGCCTATGCAGACACACACACACAATGACTGAAATGCATGCAATCTGCTTCCTACCACAACAGAATGCATGTGTCACAAGGAATGTATTGATTAGACGAAAGGATTAGAGTTTTATAGTTATGTTCCATACGAATTCTAAACGTGTGCATACGTACTGCCTTCCACTTCACTTCTTTATCATCAATGGGATGCTTGTGATATGAATTATAAAGCTTGACAAGCACGCAAATAATTTTATAACCTAAATATGATCTCTAAATACAGAGCAGACACCGACACGGAATATATTGGCAGTGCACTTGAGTCAGTGTAGAAAGATGTGAGTCATCTGAGCAGTAAAATATACTCAATGGTGTAAGTTAATGAGTCAGTTAGATTTATCCAGTCAGACGATCAACATGACTTCTGTAGAGGAAAAAGCAGGTCGACGAAGCAACTTTGATCTGCTGCATTATGTTTACTACGAGGCAGCTCCGAATTTCTTTCGACGTGTGTTTTACGAGTTGTGGGGAGCCGTGGAAGGGACAAAGTGGAAGAACGACAAAGTCAGTGGACAGAAGTTGATGAGTGTGAAAGGTGTCGTGGTGGTTGTCAAAGGAGGAAAGTTGCAGAAGAAAAATGTTGAGAGTGGAAATTCGCTTTTGTGGGACTTGTCTCTTCTTGTGGATATCATCGGTGTTCTTCAGAAGGAGAATCCTCAGGTTGTCCTCAAGACTTTAGACTTGTGTATCTTCACGAAGAAAAATCTGGAGTGGCTGAAGAGCACAAGAAACAAATTGGCTCATGCTGGAACAATTGAAATGGACTCTGCTGTATTCCAGCCACTTTGGAATCAGACAGAAAAGATTCTGACGGGAATGGGAATAAAAGAGGATCTTCTAAAGAAACCAGAAACCTTTAATGGAAATCTAACTCCTTCAGAAACATCTGAGGCTGCCAAGAAAGCTGAACAATTCAAAGAATCTGGAAATACTTTCTTTAGAGAAGGGAAATTTTTACAAGCAGTGGTAGAGTATTCAAGTGGAATGGACTTAAACGACGTTCCACAGGACCTCCTCGGAACTCTCTATGCCAACCGTTCCGTTACATTCCTGGAAATCGGTGACAACGAGGCTGCCAAGGACGATGCAAAAAGTTCCATAACTCTTCGTCCTAATTGGTTCAGGGGATACACGAGACTGGGAAATGCCTACGAGAAAGCAGAGAAGTTTTCCAAAGCTGCCTTGAATTTCGACTTGGCTATTCACTTGGGAGATGCTTCTGAGAAAACATTGGAATCGTTTGAGTTCTGCAAGATGATGATTCACAAGTTGAAGCGAAGTGAGGCAACTGACCCAGAACTCATGCAACAGAAGGACATGCGGTACTCTTTGAGCAAAGGACTCGTTTCCAACCTTCTGACGGGACCAATGTGGGAGAAATTTTACGAAGGAACTCCACTTCAACTTTGTCAGATGGGTCATCGCTACTACTTGGGTCGTGAAGGATGTGCACAAAATTACCAAATTGCTGCTGATTTTTTCGCTCAAGCTGCGGCAATGGGGGACCCTGAGGGACTTTACAACTTGGGATTAATGACTCAGACAGGAAAAGGAGTGGAGAGGAATATTTTCAGAGGCCATCAACTTATTGTGGAAGCTTCCAAGAAACCTCCAACTGTGGAAAATGTGCCTGGGTCTGGAGTGAAGTCCAGAAATCTTGGGGTGATTGAGGCTTGGCACAAGTTGGGAATGTCTTATGATCATGGAACTGCTGTGCGTGTCGACAAGGAAGAGGTAAGTGTGTTGTTTTAACTAATATCTTATTTAATATGTGCAAGGTGGTTCGTAGTCACAGTGTAGTTTATTAGATTGAAAAATTATCTTCCAATCTAATAATTTTTAGCTATACGTCACATTGAACTTACAATTAGTTGAAAAATATGGCATTAATTATAATTGTACCAATCTAATTGAACTAATGAACTCATTGTCAGTCGATTTATAGGAACACATTATAAATTAGTAATCAGTCGTCGAAAGAAGCGGAGTTTCTGCTTTAGCGGATTTCATATTCCAAGTCATCAAAATTCTTTGATAAGGTCACACGCATTTCTCACTTCCACACATGATAATTATTGTCGAATTATTTTGTCGAAGTTTAGAATAATATTTACGTATTCTTTATTTCCACTAAGCCAATTTGCACTTATTTAAAGCACTTTCACCCACAATTAGGGGTTCGGTTCAATAGGAATAATAACTGCGGGTTTTTTCTGTTAATAAATTACTAAGAACGAATTAAATTTAAATTTCCAGGATTTTTGCAGGTGAATTATTGGTATGATTTAATTGTACAGATAATCACATTTATTTATATATTTCATACAAGAGGTGCCCTACTAGTAGGTAAATTACACCTCAGGTTTTTTAAATGTATAATGAAGTTACAAAATTATATTAAGTTGTAGTTGTAAATTATATTATCTGTGTTAGTCGGAGTCAGAGCTGTAGTAATTTAGTACACTGTCCATACAGGAGAGGTTACATATATTTTTTATACGACAAGTTTCATTGATTTGGGAGTTTAAAATGTGCTTGAAAGCATTCGATTTAAAAATTGAGAAAGAAATTGTACATTTGATATCTTCAGGAAGTATCACCCATAAGTTAGAACAGTAATGCCTGAAGCAGTTTGATTCCTAGTGGTTACGAGAAGTGAGAGTAGAGATTACAAACGTGCTATTTCTTGTACATTTTGTGATTATTGGAGGATTTACAAGATAGATATGGATAACAGGCAGTGTACAGTTGAGTGAGCTTTACGAAACCCAAATTGCTCTGGAATAAGTAAGTTGTTGGTTTCAAAATGCTAATTAATCTGCGGAACAAAAATTTTTTCTAGAAGTTTGGTAAGAACAGGTTGAATGGCAATAGGACGAAGGTCGTTTGATGTTTGCGACCTGGGAATCTTAGGTAAAGGAATGACTTTAGAAAGTTTAAGAGATTTGGGAACAAATTTAGAGATGATGATATCATTTATGCAAGTAGTTATCAAGGAGGAAAAGGGAGGAGACTTTAGACAGATGTCAAGCATTTGAGGGGAAAGGTTCGTTGTGTCAGTGGTACTTGAGTTTGGTTTTTTAACAGACTTCCATGCGCGTAGAATATCAGCTGTGGACACAGGTAAGAAGGTGAAGGGTGGGATGGGTTTGCAAAGAAAGTCAGGAATACTGGGATAGTTAGCTCTTAGCGGGCTAGGAGTATCAGGCATAGAGATTTGAACGAAGTAATCATTTATTTCATCAGCAGGTAGCTTCGATTCAAAATTATCATGGGTAGTTTTTGAAAGCAGGTACCTCAAACCTTTCCACTTCCATTTACAAAACTCTTGTTTGATTGTAGGCACTCCTTTGGTACATGAAGTCAGTTGAAT
>JAQGBV010001363.1:0-16140 GCA_034698685.1 Isotomurus pseudopalustris
TGCTAACTGCCTTCGGATCTTTCGGTCCTCATGACACATACAGACTGGGTCTAGGAAGCCAATTGGTGATCGGTAGGGACTACGTATTAAAATTCGAATTTGTGTCTCAAATCAAAGAAGGATTGGATGGATTGTACCGTAGCTCTTACTTCGATCCCATAAGCAACACAACCAAGTAAGTTCATGATTTTCACAGATATTTAGAAATTAATATTCGAAGCATCCAATCCATAAAACTAGAGAAGGGGATTCGTCATGGGAAATTCCGATAAGTAATAATCGCACACTCAAGGTCACAAATCACGGCTCATTCCTCATTCGCATTGAAGTGTGAAATCAAGCCCCAAAAACTCTGTGTAGACTGTAGATTAGCTAAGCACCGAAATTGCATGATGATAAGTTATCAGTACTTTCATGGGTGGCGTGGCGAATAAAACTCTGGCATTCCAAATCCTCTGTAATATTTCATCATCATCACCATCATGCCGACGAGAGGATTAAGTTCCCTAGAGCACAAGACCTTCGTTCGTACTGACTAATCTCCTATCGTGCTTTCTTTTTGTATAGATGGATTGCCTCTACTCAAATGGAAGCCCTTCATGCCCGACAGCTTTTCCCGTGTTTCGATGAGCCTTCGTACAAGGCAATCTTTCACTTCGTCATCGGCAGAAAGAATGAACATATTGCTTTATTTAACACCAAATCGCTAAGGACTCTGCCCATGTAATAATCTCACTTTGCCCCAATGATTTCACTTCCACCGTTTTACTCTAGTTGCATTAGCATTCATTGTGACTTCTAATTATTAGAACTGGATTCCCAAATTGGAGCTGGGAGACCTTTGCTCCAACTCCAATCATGTCGCCATATTTGCTTGCCATCATAATTTCAGAATTCGACTATGTTGACGCTCAAAGCCTACCAGGCGGAGGTGTATTTGGGAAGCAAGTCAGGGTATGTAAACAAAATTGCTTGTGTTTATAATGTGTGATGTAACGTGAGTAATCCTGTCTATTGCTACGTACAACATCTTGTACAATTACATAAAACTTCTCATTTGTGTATAAAATAGACGTACGCTCCAAAACATTACATTGAGCGAGGTGGTGGAGTTTATGCGACGGAGAAAGCTGACCGACTTTTGAGATTCTTCGAAGATTACTATGTCGAGAAATACCCTGTAGATAAAATGGATTCTGCTGCTGTGCCTGCCTTCTTTTTTGGAGGTACTTTGATTTTATAAAAGAACATTTTAGGAACATGTCGATTCTTGAATTTCAATTAGGATGGTTGTAGTTCGTACAAACCTCATTACTGGTTACAAAAAACAGTAGTACAAAAATACGATGAGCTATATGCTTTCTCTTTTGTTTTTTTCAGCTATGGAAAACTATGGGTTGAATATTTACAGGTAATGCACACTCAAAGCACGTTCAGTAACTTTCAATTACCTAGCTTAAGTACAAAGATGAAAAAGAATGTGTATCAGTGGTAGGGAAGTAGGAATTCAGGTATAGTACAAGAAAGCAAAGTCGGAGTGTGCTGACTACGGAAAATCAATTTTGACTGCCTCGCCTCGGGGATTTTTAAAAGCCAACAAAAGCTTTTGCTTTTTCCAGGAACTCTTTGAATTCTTAGTATAATTTGAATGTTTCATGGTTTGACTCAGGGAAACTGCACTTCTATATTTTCCCGACGAGTCAACAGAAGCTGAGAGATACAGCATTACCAGCATTTTGTCTCATGAACTCGGTAATTTCATCAATATCGCTTGAAATAAAGCTGATAAAATAACATTTCTCGGTTTGTAATGTTCGTTTTGTTTCTCAGCTCATCAGTGGTTTGGAAATCTTGTTACAACTGCCTGGTGGACGCATATTTGGTATTTTTATCAAACAAATAAAGTCTACAAAGTGTGATTTACTTACTACGATACAACTGCACATTTCCAGGTTGAACGAAGGCTTCGCAACTTACTTGGCTGCCCAAGGAGTAGCAGCTGCAGGAGTGGGCGAAGAGTTTGAATCATTGGAAAGGTTTATTAATGACGCAGGGCAGAATTCAATGGGATTCGATGCTCGACCAGACTACAGCCATTCAGTGAAGATTGACGAGAAAGATTGGATTACTAGAGGAGCTATGGATTGGTTTGACAGGATGGCATATGAAAAAGCTGGCTCACTGATTCGCATGATGAATGGATTTCTGACTGAACCTGTACTCAAAGCTGGACTTCTTGATTACCTTAAGGCCATGTGAGGAAATGATGTTTTATCTTTTATGTGGACTGGACTGTGAACTGTTACAGATTTCAAGATTATATGAAATGCGTAATGTTCATCTGCAGGCAATACAAAGCCGCAACTCAGGACGATTTATTTCAAATCCTTAATGTACGAGCTAAAGAATCTGCGATGATTCCTGATGATCTGACCATGAAACAAATCATGGACACTTGGACACTACAGCCTGGATTCCCTCTTGTTCGCGTGTCAGTTGCAAGTCCTCAGTCCGTCTATGTCTCTCAGGTACCTGTAGCACTACATCAGTACATAAATCATAGCAATAACCTGGGAAAAACAGAAATTATGAGACTTATCAAAATCAAAACCTATATTTATTGAACATCATCACATTAGGAACGATTTATCAACAACGAAGCTTCCATGCAACTGAAACAAAGTATGACTGGTTTGTGGTTCGTCCCACTGACTATTTCCTCCGGAGCTGACAACACCACCACAACAATTGAATGGCTATACGACGACGTAGCAATGAGATCTTTAAGGATTGACACTTCTCAATGGTTGATTGTTAACAATGGAGCTAATGGTAAGATGTTTTTTAGGATTGCATGAGAGAAAGTAACATTTATAGTCGTAGAAAACAGTTGAAAACACTGAAAGTCTTATTTTACCCCAAAGGATACTTCCGAACTCTTTACGACGCTACACTTACCAAAAGTCTTAAGGAACAGCTCGAAAAGGATCATACTGTCGTCAACGCTGTAACTCGAAGTCAACTGCTGGATGATTACTTTACTGCTGCATGGCAAAGTTAGTCATCAAACCCGAAGCGATCAGATGGTTCCGGGTTACACAAAAATGCCAAGTTAAATTTTTTCTGCTGTTTTTCAGAGTACACCAACATTGAAAATGCTTTGGGGTTGGCAAGCTATCTTGGAAATGAAACCAACATAGTTGTATGGAATTCCGTGTTGAACAACCTCCGAACCCCGTTCAACCTTCTTTCCAACTCCGGATCGTTTTATACATCCCTGAGGGTTAGCCGGAAAAATCATGTGCTTGTTTGTGTTTGCTTTGTTGATCAAACAGTTTATGTGTGTCGTAAACATCTTCTTGTAGGAGTTCTTGCATCAACGTATAAAGTCGGCTATGGAAAAGACGGGAGGAATTGATCAAGTTTTGCCAGAAACGAAGGGAGGTATGCCTGTTCTCAGACATCTGCAGTTTCTCGATTGGCTGTGTGCTTTTGAAGATCAGGAATGCGTTGACTTTGCTCTGACTTTAGTGAATGGCTGGAAAGCACAACCGGGTGTTAATTCGTAAGTTGGAATGCTGCGAAGATGATTATCTTTAAAACAATGTCATTTTCAAATTCTAACTAATATCATACACTTATGCTGGCAGGATTCGAAGAGACATAAAACCCGTAGTTTATTGTGCAGCAGTAGCTAGCGGAACTGACGAACACTTCAACTTTATCAAAGAACAATATGAAGTCCAAGGAACAACTGACAAACAGCGAGGAATTCTTCTGAATGCTCTCACATGCACAAAAGAAACTTCAAGGATAAGAGAGTAAGCTTTATATTATTATAATAACACATGTTAACACAGATTGGAAAGGTTAAGTGGTTTACTAAGCCTGAAATTCGATAACAGACTTCTTGAAAAAATTGTGGACGATACCTATTACGTCTCTGACGCCAATCGAAGAACGATTCTCCAAGTTCTTCCAAGAAATCCTATCGCAAGGCCAATACTAATCCAATTCTTGAGAGCTGGAAATGTTCAGCCCATTTCTGATAAGTTGAATGGAACAGCTTCTATTGTTGCTTCACTTACCACGTTTAGCACTTATGCTAGCACACAATCCGAAATGGACGATGTAAGATAGATTTTTTAAATTCCGGTTTTTTGCTTACGGAATTTACTAACTGAACACGCGAATGTCTATTTTCCAATTTACAGTTTGAGTTGCTTCTTACGGAAGTGCCCAGTCTCGAACAAGATTCTCCAGCTGCTATTGCCACAGCTCGAAGGACGATAAAAAGTAACATTGCTTGGGTTGCAGATTATGGTTTAAATTTACGAACCTACGCTACAGCAGCTAACTAACAATAAGCCAAGAATTAGAACACGACGAAGAAATTGATTCAAGTGTGTACACACGCAGTCATGAAATTGTTTTAAAATTAAAACTCCCCGATATTTATAATTTGCTCTGCATTAAAGTTTTATTTTCGACTTGTTGCACAATAATTCACTGGTTACATAACTCAACACGGCTTTTCTCTCATTTGAAAATTTTTTCACATTATTAGCTTCCGAATTTATTTAACATTATTATTCTTTATAAGCGATGACGGAGTAAAAAATCGATGCATGCTGGCTTTTTCTCTATATAGTACGTTCTGACTCTCAATTATACTCTTGATGATTTTATAACATGAAAAAGACTCACAATCCTTTGAAATACCCCATCAATACTTCTATGCTCACTTGCACACTTTATAACTTTCCCAAACTTATGGACCTTACACAACTATGCAACCAGGCAATAAGTTCCGTGTGGTGTGTTTAGATTGTGGTAGATCCGTATTGGTTTAGCATAATAATATATTACAATTTGTTTTTAAGAGTTACTTACAATCATAACGTCTTAATTGTAATTAAATGCACGAATTGTGCAATGTATTGATAGCTTACAGTTAATTGCTTGTTCAAATCTTCTCAAGTTGGAGAGAGGATGAGTACAATATCACCATCACAATCTCCGTCTATCGAGATGATTTGAAATTGGAAGAGACGTCTAAAACAATAAAAGATAACACTGCCACTAAACTTGGCAGAGAGATGACTCTTCCAATTTCGCAGGATTCCCGATTAAACGTCTTCGGATATTACTCATTTAAGCTTTAGTAGTCATCGTAGTCCCCCAACTCCAAATCTAAATCGTCCAACTGGAGGCTTTGGAAATCTACTTTGTATCGTAGTAAACCTGCACAGAAAAAAAACAATTTATTAGGTAATCATTTAGAAGTTCAATTTTTAAAACAGCATACAATGGCAATAATAATAATAATATTTGCCAGTATTCTACACACAAACACACAAAATATTGTGCAAACAAAAAATTATAATAATAACCAAATCATTGCAATTACGTAAAATGTCAAGTTGACAATTTCTTGCTTTTAAATAAACCAAACCACACGATACAATAATATAATCTTGGATTAAAAAAAATCAAAAACTTGTAAACCAATAAACCATTGAGCTATGCGGGACTGCGGGGTACCAAGGAGCAGAAGGTAGTAAAAAAATCAAGTGTAAAAATAAATTCAAACCGCGTAGGGAAAATGATAGAAAACTAATAAGTTGCAGGCTAAAATCACAACAAGGGGCACACGAAATTAAAGAGCAACAAATTATGACTCCCTAACCCTCCACTCATCCCTCAGAAGACGGACAATTTTGCACTTTTAATACTCATCCAAGTCAATGTCATCTAAAGGGTCGTCAGCTTGCAATGATTGGAAATCCACTTTGTAACGCAACATTCCTATCACATCATATAGGAAAAGAATGGGATGAATCAATCTGCCATCCCGTTGCGTATTATCAATCTCCACCATACATTAACTTTTCTTCGACAGACACGCTAGTATTTTTTTCAGTTTAGGCATTTGGTTCGACCAACAATTGTAGAATTCATGTGACTGGTTCTGGATAAACTATACTAGAAATTTAGAGCGGTATTTTACCTCCAATTCCTCCAAACCCTCTAACAAATTGGGACCCTTCTTGAGACTTGTCAGTAATAATTTCTAGAGTGGCTCCGAACGATTTGTAATTATTGGCTATCCATTCTAAAAAGGGAGTACATTCAACTAATTCCAGCTCCACACCCGACTGCAAAGTAAAAAGAGTTGTATCAGTAATTATTAATTATGATGATTAATATTCAATATTGTAATACGATTATGAAGAGTACCAATAATAATCAACAACATTAACATTGTCATGAACCTCATAAACTTCATTATTTGATTATTTTGTAAAAGAAATTGCACTAATGCTTTGAAATTCATTTAGTCGTACGTTCACTACATTATAATTGTATCTGACTGTGGGTTATGTTTTCGGCACACAAGATGCTATAAAATTAAGACAACTGTGCTTCCTACACTTCCTAAATTTAATCTTCCCTTTACAGAAACTACGTTGTAGTTCTCTGGCACCGGTTCAAGCTATGGATTAGCGTTCCCAGCGTGGCGAAAAGGGATAAGAAATAATCAGTACTAGATTTTCGAACAAACCGTCAACTCACCTCTTTATCAGTAAAATGGGACTTGTCTTTTTCCTGCTCAGGCGTAAGGTGCAGTATCTTGTCTTCGCTCGTCGTATGATTCTTTAGTACGTATCTCTGAACATCAAGGTTCTCCCAGCAGATCAAAATCTCCACAGCCCCCAACTCTAAGGCCCTGAGGGTATCTTCTACACCAAAACAGTACTTGCCCGTGTCCTGACTGATCTCGTCGAAGTAACGCCCTAAAAAAATAAAATACCTGTTTTAAATCACCAATCTTAGTTAAACAAAACCCTGATCGTGGTCATAGTTCAACACTTACCGATCAGTTTCTTCTCCTGGATAAATTTAACATTCTGTAAGGACTCAGCGGCCAGCTCGATTGCTTGATTAAAACCATTTTCGCCTCCGTAAGATACGTCAACTAACTTGATGATTTTAGCTTGCAGTCTCTGTCGGAGTATTTAGTAAAATATTTTAATTGTACTTGTGGAAGAATTCATAGACAAAGCAAAAAGATAATCATTCACATCAACAAATTCAAAAGCACGCAGGTGGTAATTGGTAAAAACTGAACATACCGGGTCGAACATATCAGACTGACTCAATTCGGTCTTGAAGTCGGCCGAACCAGCCAGAACAAGGCCAGATATGTTGGGTTTGTCGTTAGTGATGAACAATTGAGTTGCTACTTCAGCAACTTTTCGAACATAGTTGTGTCTCTTTTCCATCCTCAATCGGGCAAAACGAAGGGCGGACTGACCTCCTCGTCCGTGCTTCTTTGGAAGATCGACCGTAAATTTATGGAGAACTTCGCGGGTGTTTCCTTGCAGTGTACCAAACAAGGCTCCGTTTCCGTCCATAACAATGAACCCAAATTTATTATCATCAGCTAAGAGCGCCGTCAAGGCTTCCGTGTGAAACTTGTTGTCGCACAAATACAACGACGTGTTGATCGGCTTGAATGGTTCGAAATCTATGTTCACCTTCTTTTCTTTCCCTTCATCCGTCACTATCGTGCCACAGTATATTACTAGTCCATTTGGATTTACTGAAATTTAAAACAAACAAATGTCATTTTTGTCGGTTATAGATTGGTTATATTATACTACAACTACAGAATATCGTTCCGTATTATTAAAATGTGGGTTATGTTTTCGGCACACAAGATAGTCACATGTTCAGACAACTGTGCTTCCTACACTTCCATTATTTCATGTTCCCTTTACAGAAACTGCATTGTGCAGTTCTCTGGCACCAAGTATAGCTATTAATTAGCGTTCTCAGCGTGGCGAAAGGGTTACAACTTAGATCAATACAGTTTAAATCGCTATTTAAAAATTTCGAAACTCACCTTTAGTGTACAGTTTGAGCTTTTGTTGGACCGAAGTGATGGCACCGAGTACAGATAGTCTGTTGACCCGGGACTTGATATTGGAAGCGGTTCCGAATTCATCGGCTAACATTTTACTTACTCTAGATATTTGGTCCTTGGGTGGAATAATTAGCGATATCATACTAGTTCCATTGCTACAAAGTTTAAATAGAATTCAATTAACATTAGTAACCTCCAACCTACATTTACAATGGTTTCGTATTCATTATAATCTTACCCCCTAGCTTGCTCCAAGCTCTTAATTAGTTTCTTAATCTTCCACATTTCTACATTTCTATCTGCGTCCGAAGACCCGTCCCCACTTTGATAGTTAGCTGACATTTTGAAGACTTAACTTTGTCCGATCGTCCTGCTGACTAAATTGGATGACTTCTACCGAAAGAAGAGCTTGAAGAGCCCTTTCCCAGGCCAGGTGTTTTGTCAACTTGTCTTTACTTGCTCTTAAATCCCTTCTGCTCCTTCGCGATCAACACCAACAACAAATCTGAAATCGAAACACAAAATAAAAATTAATAAACGTAAACACAATTCGTCAGATTCTGAGAAGCCTGACGCTCTGACGCAACCAGTGAAACACGATCTAACTCTCACTCACAGACTACAATCTAAAATATGCTACTCAAAGAACCTCGATAGAATGCTAATGTTGAGCGAAGTACATTCACTTATTCCACATTCTTCTTATGTCTAATCCTCAATCGTTTAATCCAATCTTCTCACCTAACAATCCCTACCACTCCACCACCTTGACAATTCCCTGCAGACTCCACCGTACCTTTCAAAAATCTAACGTAAAAAGCTATCGCTTAGCTCCAGTTTAAGTCAGCAATTTGCAATTA
This sequence comes from Isotomurus pseudopalustris, assembly GCA_034698685.1. Classification (NCBI taxonomy): domain Eukaryota; kingdom Metazoa; phylum Arthropoda; class Collembola; order Entomobryomorpha; family Isotomidae; genus Isotomurus; species Isotomurus pseudopalustris. The sequence goes on from JAQGBV010001363.1 coordinate 8,791, forward strand.
AAAGAATTAAAACCTTAAAAAAGTATCCTACTCAGCCAACCCAGAACCCATTAAACGCAATAATTATTACCTCTGCAAAACCCAACTTCACCGCGCAGCGTAAAATAATTAAATGTAAATGATCTGTCTATCTATCTATCTTAATGTGGCAGATTCGTCATTAGCGAAAAATACTGCAATGCTCTCTTCATTAAATCTGCAGTCATCCTTCCATCCATCTCTGTATTATTATACGGACCTTTCCGACATTTTACACCACCACACTCCAACATCAGCATGCTGCTTTGCTCTCTCTCACCATATTTACTCTCACAGATCTCCAATAACATCTCATCACCTTCTCCAACTTGCAGTACATCTTACTTTACTCTTTTAAACCCACCACCACTACCCATTTCACTTGTAAACAAAAAAAACTAATCCTACACTTAATGTTCTGAACATTATGAATGTGTGATCACTTAAAAAATTCCATCCAAGGCACTCACCTTTTCACCAATCTCCGATGATCTCTTGCCTTACTACGCAAGAAACCCCCACTGCTCTAGACTATATAGACTCTAGATCTAACCAGGCACACACACCACACTGAAACTACAACCCCTCAACAACTCACGCACTAATTGATGGCTTTTCTTCTTAATTAATAATGTTGAAATGGGGATTAATATTAATAAAATAATTAATCAGAAGTCACCTTTTGGAGAAAGTGAGCAGAGGAGATACACACAGACAGGTTGGGAGGTGATATTCTCTCTCGTGTCGAGTGAACGGGAATGAGAAGGCTTTTCAACTGACACGTGGAGCACCCTTTCAGCCTTCGTTCCTCGTCTCGGCCAAAGAGACCCCCACCACCAACACTTTGTTTACCTTCTCATCACAGCCTCTGCTTTTTTGAGAAATAAAGCGGGCGAGGGAACACACACAACACACAACATTGTCACACAAGAAGTCTTTTGTCTCCGAGAATTGGGAGTGAATTTTTCGAAATACTGCTTTCGTTTCAGGTGAATAGGAGGGATGAGTGACGACGACGTTTCGGGAGGAGAGGAGGACTCGCTGGCACTCCGGAGGACGAGGAGGTCGAGGGGAGGGGTGAAGGGTCAGGATAAGTTGGCTGCTTTCGAAAAACTAAGGAGTCTGAAGGGAAGCAAGAATAAATATGAGGTATGTTGGTGTATTTTTAAGGGTTTTTGTTTTACTTCAACAGGGTTTTAGTGCAATTTAATGTGGGTATGTGTGTGTTTGGTAGGTGAAAGACGTGCAGAATGTTTATGATATCGTGGATGAAGATACTTATGCGAGGAAAGTTAATGACAGACTTCAAGATGACTGGATTGTTGATGATGGAACTGGTATATTTTTATTTTACTATATGAGGGGTTGGGAAATGGGAGTATCAGTATGGAAGTAAATGTGGGGGTGGGTTTTTCTGTAGGTTATGCGGACACAGGTCATGAACTATTTGATGATGACCTTGTTGACGGCGAAGAATCGGCAGCTGCAAGAAAAAGAGGACAGAAGAGCAAAGCCAAGAAAGAGAAACTTTCGAAGGAAGAGAAGGAGACTCAGAAGGCTGGGTTTTTGTCAGTTCGGGATATGTTGAGCTCGATGCCTGTGAAAAGAAAGCGTAATGAAGCTCCAGAGAGAAGTGCTACCTCAGACGCTGACGGAGGAGATGATGGGGATGCTCTTTTGGATGATTTGTTACAGGAATTGCAGGAGAAGAAACCTAGGACTAGTTTGCCTGCGGGACAGTCCTTGTTGGAAAGAACTAAGGCTAATGAAAGACTGATTAGTTCTGCGAGGATTCAGGAATTCGCGAGTCCGAAGATAATAGTGAAGAAGAAGAAACTACCTGTGTTTCAAGTGAAAGAAGAACCAATAGATGTGGATGACATTATTGCTGAAGATCACAGATCTTTCTATGGAGGGGGGGCTAGTAGCAGTGGAATGAGCTATAATGAAGAAGGCATTACAGCTTCCGAAATTATTGATGATGCTTCAGAAGACTTTAGTGCTGTTCAGAATGAAAATGTTGTGGAAGAGGTGGTTACTGTAAAGAAATTACCTTCTTCATCTTCACCAGCAAAAAAACCGCTTGTAGAACCAAAGCAAGAGTTGCAGTTACTGGAAGTCGAAGATTTTGAAACATACCGACAGGTTGACCTGAATAAGGACACATCTATAGTTCCTTTGGAAAGTAAACTTGACTTTGAGATCGATGCGAGTACTGGGTCCGATAAGGTACTATTTATTGAACATCTTATCGGCTCATTGATGTGTGGTGTTATTTTATAATTGTATTGTGATGTTTGTTTAAGATCCTAAACTTTTATTGGTTTGACGTTTACGAAGAACCAAAAAATCCCGGATTTTTGTATGTCTTCGGCAAAGTAAAGAGTCCAGGGACCAGCCAAGCTGGAAATGGATTTTCTAGCTGCTGTGTCGTTCTCAAAAATGTCGAAAGATGCATGTTTCTTCTGCCACGAGACAAAGTATTTAAATAAAAAATTATAATAATAATTTAATGCTACTGAATAACTGATATAAATTTATTTATTGCAACTTGATCTTATTTCAGATGAAAAGAGATGAAAGCATGGATGTGACATTTGTGGACATGTACGATGAGTTCACTAAAGATATTGCTCCTATGTACAAAATCTCCGAGTTTAAGACTAGAAAAATCGAAAAAAAATATTGCTTTGGAGAATCGAACGTTCCAGCTTTATCAGAGTACATGGAAGTTCGTTACTCTGTAAGTTACTGTAGCGTGGGATTTAATTTATACCTATTTTATTGGTAAACGTCTATTAACCAATGCCTCATAATCACAGGGAGCTCTTCCTATGCTTCCGGAGGACTTTGAAGGAAACACTTTTTCGAGAGTATTCGGATCATCCTCTTCCCTTCTAGAAAATTTCTTGATGGAAAAGAAACTGAAAGGTCCCTCATGGCTTTATGTTCGTAGCCCCACTCAAGTTGAACCCGGACAACAGCAATCATGGTGTAAGATGGAGGTACGCATCATTTTTTCGTTCTCAAAGATTCCTAAATAACAGAAGTGAACGAAACTTTATGAACTTTTTGGTTTTAGTTCACATGCGATGTGAATGATATAGCTGTAAATCCTGAGTCTAACAAACTTCCAATTCCGCCATTCGTCGCTGCGTCATTAACAATGAATTCTGTGAATGATGCCAACTCTAAACGAGACACTATAGTGTCTCTCAACGTTCAAATCAATAAAAGTTTCAACATACAGTCGTCCATATCCAGTCAAGGATTTTTCCATGAAGCCTTTTCATGTAAGAAGTCACGAAGATTTGTGATGCTTTGCAAGAATGTTAAATTAATATAATTCGGATTGATTTTGACACAGTGATTAACAAGCCACCTGGCGAAGTTTGGCCATTTGATGTTGGAAAGGTGCTAGACAAATCTACTCAAAAAATGGAATCCGAGCGTCAAATGTTGAATTGCTTACTTGCGAAAATGCAAGTTTATGATCCTGATATTTATATTGGACACGATATTAACTTCGATTTTCTTCTTCTACAACTTTGGAATCATAAAGTTCCACATTGGTCTCGTATCGGACGATTGAAGCGATCATCTCAACCACAAAAGGTAAACGTTCTAGCTTTTGATTTCTTCATTGTGAGCGTAATAAACACATTTTCCTACCTGAAGCGATTTATGTTTGCAGGGGAGTCGAATGCCGGACTCGAAAGCTGCACTTGCCGGTAGACTTGTTTGTGATGTTAAAATTTCTGCAATGGAGTTAATCCGTGCTCGATCTTACGATATTCCAAGTTTGTCTGTCCAAGTTCTGAGTATGAAGGAAGATCAGGTTGTGATTTATAACGGGAATGAAATGAGACAACTTTTTGAATCTTCTGATGGAATCAAGCATCTAATTCAATGGGGGATGTCGTTGTCACTACTGAATCTCCGTCTAGTTAATGAACTACAAGTGATGCCGTTGGCACTACAAATTACTTCGATTGCAGGTAAAAAGGAATACCTTGTTTAGTGTTGACAAAAAAATTGTATCTTTGGCTAATGATCTTAATGAATAATTATTGTATTCAGGAAACACACTTTCTAGGACTTTGTCTGGAGGTCGATCTGAAAGAAATGAATTTCTTCTTCTACACGCATTTTACAATAAGGGGTACATAGTTCCAGACAAGAAAAAATTTGGAAAGCGTTTCAAAGAAGAGCCAGATGCCGAAGACGGTGACACGAACAAGGATGAAAAAAATACTGCAGAAGGCAAGTCAAAATCTGGAGGTCCTTCTTACGCTGGAGGATTAGTTTTGGACCCCAAGAAAGGATTTTATGATAACTTTATCGTTCTCATGGACTTCAACTCGCTGTACCCATCTATCATCCAGGAGTTCAATGTTTGCTTTACCACAAGCACCACAGAAGACAACACGGATGAATCGGAGAAAGGAATTCTTCCTGAGGAAATTCGAAAACTGGTAGAAAGTCGAAAACAGGTTAAACAGTTGATGAAAGCAGAAAACTTGTCACTCGAGCTGAAAAAGCAATATGACATTCGTCAAAAAGCGTTAAAGTTAACTGCTAATTCCATGTATGGGTGCCTTGGGTTCAGAAACTCACGATTTTATGCCAAACGATTGGCTGCTTTGATCACAGGTAAATTAGATTCTTTATAAATTAAGCATTACCTGTTAGAATGCGTATTGAAAAATATGCTAATGAGTACGAATGCACTTCAGGGAAGGGCAGGGACATTCTTTTGAAGACCAAAGATGCTGTTGAGAAGATGGGATTTGAAGTGATATACGGAGACACCGATTCTCTCATGATTAACACGAACACTACGGATATCAAAGTGGTGTTCCAAATTGGTAATAAAATTAAGACCGAAGTCAACAGAATGTATAGACTATTGGAACTCGAAATCGACGGAGTTTTTCGGTTTTTGCTTCTATTGAAAAAGAAAAAATACGCTGCTTTACTTTATGATCAGAAATCGACCGGTGGTAAGTGTTGTCTTAAAAGCACGCATTTATATTCTGAAATCACAATGTAATTGAGTAATATCTGTTAGAAATTGAGACTACCCTGGAGATAAAAGGTCTGGACATCGTACGACGTGATTGGGCTCCTGTAGCGGCACAAACGGCTCGATCGATCTTGGACGAAATAATGACTGAACAAGCCCTTGACGATAAGATCTTCAAAATTGTTAAAATTTTGAGCGACAAGGCTGTAGAACTCCGTGCAGGCAGCATACCGCTAAAAGAATTGCTTATAACCAAGCAGCTGGCGAAGAATCCCGAAGAGTACAAGGATGGTAAAGGACTGCATCACGTTTTAGTGGCAATGAAAATGAACGCGAGTGGAAAACTCCCTAAGAAGTTCAAGAATGGAGACACCGTTCCCTATTTGTTCTGCACGGACGGGATTGCTCACCATCCAGCTGAACTGATGGCAAGCAAAGTGAAAAAAGAAGTGAAAAAAGAACCTGTCGCAGGCCCTTCTAAAGTTGACGGAGATGCCAATGCGAATATGGAAGTGGATCCACCTGCGTTGGAACCAGACGCTACGTACTACCTTGCAAATCAAATTCATCCAGTGGTCTCTCGTATCTGCGAGCCTATACCCGGGCTTGATGCTGCCAGAATTGCTGAATCTTTAGGACTAGATTCGTCATCTTACAAGAAGCGTCGCGTTTATGAAAATCCTGTAGATGAAGTTGCTCTTGGGGAGATTTCAGATGCCGAAAGATTCCGGGAATGTAAGAAGTTTTCATTTTTGTGTGCCAATTCTGACTGTCGGAAAGAAAATGTAATCGAGTCCCCTTTCGTTGAAAAGGTATATTTTGCATTGCCTTGTTATTTTAATCAATTATTTTCAGCTCAGCTTGTAGTGATTATTCATTATTGTATTCGTATTGCAATCCTTTTAGGATGGCAAAGTTACCTTCAGTTTGCTGAAATGCAGTGGTGGGTGTGATGTTTCTCCAGCAGAAAGGTACTTGGATCACGTATGTAATACCTTGCAGCTTTTCATACGACGGTGGATTGGTGAATATTATAAAGTAAGTATCTAAATCGAATTGTACTTATTTGTCTATTCATAAGAGATCTAATGTAAAAAAATTTTGCAAACTTAGGGGTGGTATGAATGCGAAGACCCAAGTTGCACAAGTACTGAAAGAGCAATATCGTTGCACTTGGAGAAAGGATACTTAGTGTGTCCTTGCAAACAAGGTGTGATGATTAAGAAGTACACTCATGCTGACCTGAATAAGCAGTTAAATTACCTGCTGTATATTTTCGATTACGACAAGCGAGCATCTGAGTTTGACAAAGGTATGCTCATCCTTTTTACTGTAAATGCCAGAGTTACTGGCTTCTAGCTCCAACCCTTTTTAATCATACCACTTAACGCATTGGTAGCAATGGAGTGGAGTGGTGTGTGCGTACCGGCACTGGCCGCTACCTGTGTTAAAATTAGCTAAAAAGGGTCGTTTGTGGATTAAAAAGGGTTGGAGCTAGAAGCCAGTAACTCTGGCAGACTCAGTAAGGACTATAAATAGTATAATTATTGAAGGATATAGGATATATTGAAGTATAAAATGTATATTAATTTTTGTGTTTCTCACAGTAGGCAGTGCATTGATTGCGTCTAAAGATGACAGTTGTGAAAAAGCCCGTGCAGCTTATGATAAGCTTCTTAAAATCGTGAACCATCAATTGTTCAAATCGGCCTACTCACTTATCCAACTTAATGATTTGTTTAGTGAACTTATGCCTGTTCGGAAGGCAACATTCGGCGTCAAGAAAGAACTGTTGTAAGAATTGTCTAGTTTAGTGTACATAATACTTACATGTAAGTTCTAACGCTTATGCCTAAATGGAGTTGGAAGAAATATTTATAAAATGGGAGTGCATATAACGCTGCATTATTTTGTTTAATCGAATGAGGAATGTAAATTCATATTATAATCATTAAGATTAAGAACGGAATGTTAAAAATAAATGTCTAAAGCGGTGTCGCTTTTAGTTGACTTAATTAATAAAGTTACCAACACTATTTTAAAGATCATACATGCATATTGCAACCGAGTGTGCCCTACTTGTAGCTTTAACTTGCAGTTAGAGTCAATGATCGGGGTTTTTAAGGTAGATTTGTGGCATTGTCACAAATACATTAACGATTGGTATTTCTTGGCTACCCGTTGTCTACTGTGCATTTATGATTTCCAGTATTTCCATATCCATGAGACCATTGGCAGTCAGAGTTGCAGGCCCCGTTATCATCCACAGTACCATTCTGATTACAAATATTGTTTCTCAAGTAATT